>JAULKJ010281727.1:0-22347 GCA_032355405.1 Rubia balearica | reverse complement strand
GTGGCCGCGTCAAGAGAGTTGTGCATTGCAGCCGTTGCAATCAGACAGGGCACTTTCGGACAACGTGTGCAGCACCTGTTTAAGACAGTATCCTAGAGAGTGTATATGGTTAGTAGAATTTATTAAATTTGCCAGGTGGAATGTAATAAATATAAAGTGGTACGAGTATTGGATCAACTCTGAACCTATTGGTGGTTGAATGAACATTATTAAATTTAAGCCCAACTTTCTTTGGCATTTAATTGTCAAGCCTCACAAATGCAGTAAAATGCAACCAGGTAGCATTGGTTTTCTTAACAGCTGCGCCACCACATTCGACAAATAGTTTCTGCAGAAACATCAGCCACCCTTGCTAACCGTAGTTGCCGGGACTGCGATTATGATGGCATTGTGCAACTATCGGTCTGACTGCTTACCTCCATTCTCTAAAACGTAATGAAGTAACATGTTGCTGTAAGTAAAGGTTGGATACTTGCAAATATGTAATATATTAGCGCAACAATAATTGATAAGAATTGAAGAAGAGATTAAGATGAGGGGATTTACCTAGTTTTGGACAAATCTTGTCCTACGTCTCAATTGGAAAAATGGTGCACTAATAAATCAGTGCCAGATTAGAAAGATTATAAATATTCAATGCTTCCTCTTTTCTATCAAGGATTTTTCTCCCCGCTTTGTTCCCAAGTTGTTTTTCCCTCCTATTCGACCTGCGCGCTCTGTTTACTACTTCTATGCAACTACACACTTTTGGGCTCGCCTATTTTTACACTTACATAGCTCTTTGTCTTTTCCCATCACCGCTTCTCGATACGACTTCGGTTCCGAGGATCAACTCTTCTGAGTAATCATACATCTTTGAGGCTCGTGTTATTCTTCTATGTCTCTTGCCAATTGGTACGAGTTTGGGCTCTCCTCATGACTTTCATCGCCTAACTCTTCAATTTCTTCCAAGTGGCCCTAATCACTAGCATTGTTTTTATCTTCCAGTTCATCGCTACATTTCCCCAGCAGCTCCACCTCAATTTCGGCTATTTCTTTAGTGACCTCTGCACTATCCTCGGCCTCTTGAGTAGTCATGCCCATGTAATACTCGGATTTTCTAAGACAGCATCCCCGCTAATGACACATTAGGCCGCTTCACATTCTTTGTAACAAATTTTCCAACCCTTCATGCCCTCGGGTTCTTTTCTCTCAAACCTATTTTGTCATGTAAGCCACACAACTAAATATCTCCAAGTTGTCGAGTTTTGGTGGAGAACCCTTCCACACTTCTTCTGGTGTCTTGCATTTCAACATTATTGATGGACATCGGTTAATCAACTAAGTTGTACCACGGCTTCTCTCCAAAACCTCTTCAACAAACCGGCCTTGAATAACATGTATCTCACCCTCTCAAGTAGTTTTCGATTCATTTGTTCCGCAAGTCCATTTTGTTTTGGGATGCTCAGTAAGGTTTAATGCCTAACCATCCCTTCTTCCTTGATAAACCAGTTGAACTCGTCACTCGAATACTCCAAACCTTTATCCACTCGAAACCTCTTAATTTTTCTCCCAATTCGTACATCTACCGTCTTCTTCCATTCTTTGAATTTTCCAAAAGTTTCATCTTTATATTTCATGATGTGTACCTAAACCTTCCGAGAACAATCATCATGAATGTGAAGAAATACCGGTTTCCACCTAGAGTTGGCGTCCTTGACGGCCCCACAAATTCGAGTGCACATAACTCAACGTGTCCCGCATCACCTCCGTGGACCGTGTAAACTTCACACTAGTGTCTTTGTCATAGATATAATTTTCACAAAATTCCAAGTCACTAAGCTTATCACTCCAAACAAACCTTGCTTGTTCAATTCCTTCAAACCTTTATTACTCACATGACCCAACCTCGTGTACCATAGGCTGGCCAAAGATGTCTCTTACGGTTCTATAATCGTCGATGCATCATCGACCAAATTGCTACCTTGATGGACATAGAGATTGTGCTCTGTAACACCCACCATAACAACTAACAACTAGCAACCCTTTAGTGACTTTTAAGATATTCTTTTCACCTTCCCAACAAAAGTCGTGTTGGTTCAAAGTTCTAATTGAAATAAGGTTTCTCCGTATTTGCGAGACATGTTCTACCTCCATCCACATCCGCTCATTCCCATCATGTGACTTATGCACCGTACCGGTACCAACCACCTTACATGTCTTGTTCCCAAGAAACACTTTGCTCATATCGGCTTTCTTGTAGCTCTCAAACCAACTTTCATTTGGTCTTATATGGAAAGAAGATCCGAAGTCCATGATCCAAAGTTTATCAGATAGAATGGTGGAGACTACGAGAACCTCGGGCCCTCGCAACCGCCAACAACTTCTTGAACAATCTTCGTCTCTCCATCTCGTCTCTTGGTCACTCTGTTTCCTCAATTCGGATAATTTTTCTTTATGACACTTGTAACATTTGATGAAGAACTTCTTCGAATTCCGACACTTTGACAATGACTTTTTCTTTCCCTCGGGGTCTCTCTTATCAGATCTACCTTGAGTCATGACCAAACTATCTCCGCTAGTACCTTCCATTTCTACCTGTCGTTTGTGTTCCTTTGACTCCAATGCTCCAACAACTTTGTCAAGAGTAATCTCCTCTCTACCATGTTAAAGAATGTCAACCATTTTCTCGTATGAACTTGGCAATGAATAAAGAAAAATCAATGTTTGATCTTCATTTCATACTACACTTCAAAGTTCTCCAAATTGACAATCAACTTGTTGAACTCATCAAGATGCTCCATCAAATCCTTTCCTTCCGCTATCATAAATGTGAAAATTTGCACCATAAGAAACTTGTTAGACAACATCTTCATCATGTAAATTGACTCTAGTTTCTAACATATTTCTATCTTCGATGTACACCATATCACCTCCTGTGCAACACCTTATCATCGAGACTAAGAATCAAGGTGTTGAAACCTCTTTTTAACACATCCTCATTCTTAGTCGCGCCCCACATCGCCAGAAGTTTATCGTATCCGTATAGAGCCTTCTCGAGACTCATGTTTTCAAGGTTAGCCAACATTTTTACTTCCCCAACTCGAAGTCATTTGATCTATCAAACTTCTCAATACCCACCTTCGAAGTGGACGCCAACACAAAACATCCCTAACCTTCAAGGAAACAGTTTGTCGAACACTTGGTGTGCACACGAAACCACAACACCAAATCATCCCAAATTTTTTACCCAACCTTGCTCTGATACCAATTTGTTGTTGTAATAAAGGTTGGATACTTGCAAATAAAATATACCATTACAACAATAATCGACAAGAATTAAAGTAGGGATTAAGGCTAGGAGTTTTACCCAAGTTCGGACAAATCTTATCATACGTCCTACTTGGAGAATAATTCACTAATAAATCAATTAGAGATTCAAAGATTACAAGCATTTAATGCTTTCTCTTGTCTCTCAAGAAAACAATTTGTTCTCATGTTACATTTCCATGTTGTTCGACCCACCCTCTTTGTCTTCTACTTCTATGCAACAACTACACACTTTGCTATGTATAGGAAGTGTTCTATTAACACCCTTATTTGTACATTTATTTTAACACCAAATCTCAACCATCCAACTAACATAATCTCATGGTTGAGATTGTTTTACTAAAAATAGATTTAATGAATGAGTAAAATTATGTTAGACGGATGGTTGAGATTTGGTGATAAAAAGGTGTACAAATAAGGGTGTTAATAGAACCCTATGTGTGTATGTATATGTATGTATGTGTGTATATGTATATATGTATATGTATACATATAGGGGAGGGTTTAGGTGAGAACACTCATTTATGTGAGAACACTATTATATGTGAGAATAAATCTGAGCTATTTAATTTCTTAATCTTATTTTTTTGATTGAATGCTCATTCTCTATTGGATAAAAAAAATTGCGGGTCATGGATTCAAATCACGGGTCATAAGATACAACTGGGTCATACATTTCTTTTGGATTCATGGCAAATTTATCAAAGCTAGTGAGTAATCAGGCGTATCAATCAAACTTGTTAAAATGTTAGCCCCTTAATGTTGCAGTTATGTTTGGATTTATGGAAATTTGAAAAATATTAATCCCTTTTTATTTTGGTTGTAATAAATATATTTATTTTATTGGTTATTGGCCACATAATACTAATTCGTAGCACAAACAAGTTATGTAAGAAGTATCTGTGGGTTACATTTGAAGTACTTACAAGCGATAGTTAAAGCACATACGAGTTAATTCCAAGAATCAAGTTGTTTTCGTAGCACACAAAAGTTTTAAAAAAAATCACCCACATGTTATCTTTGAAGCACTTACAAGTGATGGTTGAAGCACCTGCGAGTGGTACTCTAAGCTCTAAGTTGTTTGCAACACATACAAGTTATAAAAGAAGCACCTACATGTTACATCTGAAGCACTTACGAGTGATGGTTGAAGTCATGAGTCGTACTCTAAGCACCAAGTAATTTTTGTAACACGCACAAGTTATAAAAGAATCACCTACATATTACATGTGAAGCACTTATGAGTTGTGGTAGAAGCACTCATAATTCGTACTCTAAGCACTATGTTATTTTTTACGCACAAGTTATAAAAGCACCTATGAGCTATATCTGAATCACTTACAAGCGATGGATGAAGCACTCATAAGTCGTACTCTAAGAACAAAGTTATTTTTGTAGCACTAACAAATTATAAAAGAAGTACCTACATGTTACATTTGAAGTACATATAAACTATTTTTGAAGCACCACCAGATTTTTTTTTCATAGTATACACACGTTATAAAAGAAACATCTACAAGTTACATTTGAAGCGCATACAACCTATGGTTGAACCACATACTTTAACCACCAAGTTGTTTTCATAGTATACACAAGCTATATAAGAAGCACCTACTTGTTACATCTCAAACACTTACAAGCAGTTGTTGAAGCACGTATGAGTTACACTCTAAACACCAAGTTATTTTTATAATACACATAAGTTATAAAAGAAGACTTAATGGTTACATTTAAAGAACTTACAATCTATGGTTGAAACATCTCCGAGTTGTACTCTAAGTACAAATTTATCAGAATTTAGAAGTCCTATTTTAGTTTCCTGAATTACTGAATGACAAGAACTATTGTGTAAAGAAATACTTGGCCGTCCATGATCCATTCTTATTATCACTATTTATCCCCTTAACATTATTCCAACCATTTGCATCACCAGTACGAGGAGCTGACCCAGGTTTTTAGCATCAACGCATCTATTGTATTTCACACTTAAACCACATGTATGAGCTGGATTATGTTTTATCTTTTCTTTTTTTTGCATCGACGATGGTAGCTTTCGCTACTGCTTCTCTGGATTTTACTCTCAGGTGCTTACTTCTTACACATCATGTAAAAGAACCAAGAGAGGGTGCAGGCAGTTGTGTGATATGTCCATATTATATGATGATTTTGGGATCTTTTATACTTATTTTGGTATGCTTTTGTGATTTGGATATTCCATTTTACCTTAAAATTCTATTACTATGGTTAAGAGTAACTTTATCGCTCTTATCACTTTTAATAAGATTTTCGTTAGACAAGGTAATTGTTTGAATATTTGAAAACCATGAAAACTACATTTTGAAGACAATGAAGGCATGAAGAAGATAGGAGGAGACTACTATACTTGGACCAAAAAGAAGTAAATTTGTGAGAACATAGTAATCTGGCCGTCGCGAGCCTCAGCACCTGTGTCGCGAGTCGTGATGATCCTCAGCCCAGACCTACTTTTAGTACTATAAATATTCACTACTTTTATCCTTCTTCCTCATTCTTCCTCTCCCGATTCTACAGCTCTTAAACCCTATTTTTTCTTCCTTTCCATCCTTGTTAATTAGTATAAACTCTAGTAGCTAAATATAACCTTGGGAGCGATTAAGACTTCCAAACCCATGTCTTGAGATCTATATTTAATCTATTTAATGCTTTGCTATTGTGTATTTTTTGTGCTTGAATTTTGTTATTAAATCCATTAATGGTATTGGAAGTTTGAGTATATGAATTGCTTGTATGATTATGTGTTAGGGTTTGGAGAAAGTAACTAATTCTCCTTTCATTTGATATGAAATCCAAAGGCATGAATTAGAGCTCCTAATATGGTTGATGATTTGATGAATGCTAGATAAATGTGATAATGTTGAATTCTTTGTCTTGTTGTTTTGTGTAGCAATTGAGAGAGGTTTATGAACGTTGAATGTTCTTGACTAATCTTGTATAAATGCATGAATTGGTTCAATGTTTAGACACAGTGTAGTGATTATAAGTGTTACCAAACTGGTTGATTCTTTGTACTTAATGCTGTTAATGGGATACCCTTAGGCGTTGAACGACTAAAGGGGTCATTAGTGAGGTTTAGCAAGAGATGTCGAATGCACTCTTGTAAACTACTATCAAAGAAGGGTAGAAGATTTATCTTCACAACAAGTAGTAAAAGTGTTGAATAGATTATATGTTCAATGATAGATAAAAGTCTTGGAAGTAAAAATAAATTACCCCCAAGATCCCGTAATTTTTATTTAACCTCATCTTAGTAATTTTTGCTAAATTAGTAGAATTACATGGTGTGTTAGTTTAACTTGTCTTTAACTTGATAACTTAGAAAAACCAATCCAAAAAACCCCCTCTTTATGTGCTTATATATATGCATATCTTTATATCTAGCATAGTATTTACCATTATATGAGCAAACGCTTAGGAAAAATCCTTGTCTCCGTGGACGATCCCGACTTGCCATTATCTACTTAGTTGTAGTTAAGAGCACTTTAGGGCTTAAAAATAGTAACTTTAAGAGGTACGACGATGACCTCCCAGTGAGCAACAATGGCTCGGGGGTAAGTGACACTAAACTGAGAAATACCAATTTTCTAAAGGAAGGAACTGACTTGAACGTCGGTGTTCTTTCCCTAGAATCACTTTTGGGATGTCATGCAAGTTCTTGCTTACAATACGGTGATCACCAACCATCTTTCCCGATCGGGAATACTACATCATTGGTGTCGTCTCTGGGGATGCGGAAATATTTCTTTCTAAAGTCCTTTATCCCCTTCAGAGTAACCATGGTTTCACTAGAAACGAGAAAAGGCAGAATCATCAAACACAAGAATGAACGGCTGGGTGTGACCAGAATATGCATCCCAGTCGAGATCAGGAATACATTCCCATTAAAAAACACGAGCAGAACAAAGAAGATACATATGATGACGAAGAGAAAGCCAAATCTCCCAATGCATATTAGGAGAAGGAGATGAAAGCTTTTGCAGCCTTCTTAGAAGCGAATGGGGAACATCTGTATGACTAGTTCCTAGCCACTCTCAAGCCAAAATCCAGGAAGAAAACAAAAAAGTCAGTGAAAGCATGAAAACATTAATTATGAAGAGGAGTTAAGGAATATAGTGTCAGAGGACGATACAGACCAGTCACCGTTAGCATCGCATCTTTGTGATTTTAAAATGCCAAAAGATTTCAAATTTTCATTACATGTGAAGATCTATGATGAGACAACGGACCCTAAGGAATTCTTACATTTCTATCGCAATAGTATGCAATTTTGTGATGTAGAAATTGAACTAGTCTGTAAGGCTTTCCCTATTTTCTTGTTTGAAAAAATGATTACATGGTAAGACGATATACCAAGTGAAAGTATTCAGTCCTGGGCATAATTATCAAACTTATTTTTAGGGCACTTCTTTCAGAAGCAGAAGTTTAACAAAATGATAGTGGACTTCAACAACATAGTCCAACGAAGCGATGAAAGCCTAGCAGATTACCACAATAGATTCGTTATGGAAAGTTTGCAAGTGTAGAATCTATCATTTCAATTGTCACTAGGCGCATTCGCGGGGGTATGAGGTCAGGAGATTTTTACAAGGAACTCACTAAAAACATGCCTGAGAACCCAACAGAATTGCAGAAAATGATTGAAAATCATGTGCGGAGTGAAGAAGAAAACAACCAAAAAATAGAGTGCGAGCGAGGTGAAAAAAGGATAATGGAAGATCCACAGAGGGGCTTCGTTAAAAAGGGAATATCTATTTCAAATGAAAAGATTTGGGGGTGCAGATGGCTGCATTTCAGAAACTCCTTTGACGAAGTCACGAAAGGAAATTTGGCAGGCGAACATGGAGTTGTTTTGCAAGCCCATGCCAATGATAACACCACCAGAAAAACTTCTAGGGAATACTATTGTGCCTTTCATAAGGACCGCGGACAAAAAATCAAATACTTCAGGGAATAAAAAGAACAAATAGTGGAGAATTTGCGAAATGGTCAATTGAGCCAATACAGAAAGAATGATTGAGGAAACCGTCCCAATGAAGCTTATAAAGAGGGAAACTCCATGGCAAAAAATAAAGGAGCGATGAATACGCAGAGCAAGAATCAGAAAATGATAGCACCGGTCGGTTAGGAAGAGAACTTGGTGAATAATGCCCCAGAGAAAGTAATTCTATCGATCCATGGATCAACAGAAGCTCTATAAAAAAATGACTGGAAAGGTAAGGCTAGATACTCTCCACCACAAGAACCAACTGACAAAAGACTCGCTGTGATGACGATAACGTTCAGCGAAAAGAATGCAGCTCCCAATGATGGTCTTTATCTCTAAGATTTAAAATGCAACAGTTCACAGAGTATTCGTTGACGATGGGAGTGCGGTTAAAATTTTATTCGTTAATTTGTTTGAAAAACTCATATTCAAGCAAACTGATTTGAAGAAGTCTACAACCTCTCTTGTAAGATTCATCAGACGAGTGGAGACCCCTTTGGGTAAAATATCGTTGCCAGTTCCTATAGTGAAAATGACAAAAGCTGCACTATCATGTGTGAATTTTTTGTCATTGATGCACAAAGCCTATTTGGCGCAATCATTGGTCGGCCCTTGATAAACACAACGAAAGTGATATGGTTCCCATATCACTTGGTGATGAAATTTTCAACACCAACGAGAATCGCATACGAGAAAATCATCAAACAGCTAAGCAGTGCATGACCAAACTTCCCATTGACAAAAATAGTCAGATTAGTCAAAGGTTAGTTTGGCACACTCATCAATAAGTTGGGGATTTTTTGACACTTTATGATTTTGCATGATTAGTTTGAAACTTTCATGTAAAACATAAGGTTATTTTAGTATTATTCTCTTCAAACAATCTACTTGTTCTTTGCCAAAATGCTAATTAAATATATTTACCTATTCCAATAATTACTGAATTATTATTTTTAAGGGAAAAGTGCAAAAAAGACCCTATAATTTTTAAAATTTTTTTAAACCGTCATAGACGGGGTTTGGAGGGTGACCTTCCCTTTTCATTAAGCTCAAAAGTGGCCAATAATTTGGTTGTAGTTACCCGAAGGTTTACATATGTTACCCGAAGGCTTACATTGGTTACCCGTAGGCTTACATCGGTTTCCCGTAGGCTTACATTGGTTGCCCGAAGGCTTATCTCCATTGCATAGTACATAAAAAAAGGCAATATGTAATCCCTTCCCTCTGCCTCCACACCCCGTGTAGGTAAAGGAAAATGCCTGTCCCCAAAAGCGAGGTATAAAATGGCCTTCTACTTTTTTGCCTCCAACACCCGTGTCGACAAAAAGAGGCAGCCCTCCGTTTTAGACCCTTGCATATAACTCCCCCCGGAGTAATATACTCAGAGCCGAATCCCTGCTAGCATCTTGTTTTCAGCTCAAAATCCACTCTCTGTATTTCCTATTAGCTGTGATTGAAATGAATCTGAGTCCTCCATTTGTTCCTGTGATTATAGGAAAAATGAGAAAGAAAACAGTAATTGTGAAGAATTATGCAGTTTGGCTTTAGTATGTGTATGAATGTTTGCTTCCTTCTAGATTTTTCCTCATTTTGTATCACTATCACCTAAACCTGTTGCTTTGCTAATAATCCCTCAATGTTAGATTGTTTGGAACGTGTCTAAACCGTTGTTGTTGTTGTTGATGAGTAGTCCTTTTTATTGTATTTTCTTGATGAGTAAATTCAAGTCATGAATATGTTTTTGATAACCATTTCTTATATTAAAAGAAAAACCATGAGTAAGTTTTAGGTCCTCTCCACTGGCCATTACAAAATTTTCAGTCAAACATCTCTAACCATACATCACCATATTTCAGCCTAGAATAATATCTATATATTTCCATAAAAAAAATTTAATCGCATTCATCTTCATTTCCCTTTCCCAGTTCTTCATTTTCCTCCATCTTCATTCCGATTCTACCATATCACAGATCATTGCCTCCCTTTTCTCCATGCCTTTAAAGATTCTCCCATTCATCTCTTCCCAGATATGGTAAAGTTCTTCCACCACCTTCATCACGTTGCTTGTTTTCTTTCTCATTATCATACCCATCAAAGCCTTCTTCAGGTTCCTCATTTCTTAAATTCCAATCCAATCAGTTCCCTTATAACACCCTTTGTGTAATCACATTCACAAAATAGATACCTCGGTGTTTCCTGTGTTTTCTCACATAATCTGTTGTCTGGTTGTGACCCTAAGACATTACATTTTTTGTAGCTTATCCACTGTGGAAAGTCCTCTTCTGAACAATCTCTAAAAAAAAAGTGTTTTAGCAGAAGAGTTTTAAGCCAAACCATCTTTGCCGAGCTTAAAAAGTCCTCACCTCCTTTCAATTCATCATAGACATAATGAATTCTAACCTTCCCTTTCTTATTGTTGGCGTTTTCAGCCTGTTAAGAATTTTCCACGCCTATCTCTGATGCTCGTACTGATGCTTTTCCCAGTCATCTCCTTTCAGATAATGTGCATTTATCCACCGCAACCAAAGAATATTATGCCTTGAATTAAGATCCCAAATGAGTTTTATCAGTGAATATTTTTTCCATGTCGAAGGATCCTTCATCCCCATTCTTCCCTTCCTTTTGCTTCTACATAAAGCAGCCTAAGAGATTGGTGTAAAAACCTTTCTGCCCCTCTTCTCTTGCCTATAAAAAATCCATGCAAATCTTGACTGTAGTCTTATGCACTCCTTCTGGAATAATGAATATGCTTGCCCAGTATCCCGCTATGCTCAGTAGAAAAATGTTGATTAACATCATCTTCCCATCAAATGATAGTGTACCTATAGACCATGTTTGAATCTTTCCCCTGGTCTTCTAAACTAGATTTTCACAGTCCTTTTTGTTCAACTTTGCACTTGAAAGTGGTAGTCCCAAGTACAACATATGGATCTCTCCTTTTTGCACATTAAGAATCGTAACCAACATTTGTTTATCAGTCTCCTCCATAGTTGAGAAGTACATTTTTATTTCGTTTCACTGATTGCCAGTCCCATGACCTTCCTGAATACTTTCAAGAATTTCTTTACTCCTTCTAATGATTTTTTATTAGCTGCACAGAAGATCAAAGTATCGTCCACAAATAGCAATGAGTGAATTCCCATCTTGCTGCATATCTAATGATATTCAATGCATTTTCTTTTCAGCCTGCTTGACATCAATCTTGTGAAGTATTCCATACTTAGAACAAATAGGATGGGGAAAAGTGGACCCCCTGCTTCACTCTTTGTTTCCCTACAAAAGATACAGCTTGTCTACCATTAAATGATAAAGAAAATGTTGAAGACATGGTACATTGTTTTATCCATCTTATCATCAACCTGGAAAATTTCACCTCCATCATCCAGTCTTCCAAAAACTTCCATTTAAACTGTCAAATGCCTTGCTTATGTCCACTTGCAATACATAGTTTTTTTTTCTCATTCCGGACATTTGATACTTCTGAACCAGTTTATGTGTAAGAAATAGGTTATGAGCCAAGTACCTCCCTTTGACAAAAGCACTTTGATTTGGACTTATTAGACCAGGAAATACTTTTTTTTTAAAAAACTAGAGCATATTACTTTAGTGATTGTTTTATAAATCACTAAGCAACGTGATATTGGTAAGTAATCCATTGCTTCCTGAGGATTTTGATTCTTCGGGATCAGTGCTATAATAGCCTCTCCCAACTTCACTAGTATATTGTTCCCATTGAAGAAGCCTTTGATTGCTTTCATGAACCCCTCTCCCACTATCTCCCAATCATCCTTGACTCGAGTTTCCATCTTTCCCAGGGCTTTTTTTAGATTGAATACCTTTTAGAGCTTTCATTATCTCTTCACCATTTAGCTCCCTAATCAGTTTTTCTTGGTGCTCTATTAATAGTGTAGCCCTCATACTGATCATACTTCTATCCAGAGTTTTCACTTAGATTTCAACCCCAAGTTGATCCTTGAAATGCTTCAGTAAATTTTCATCAATCAACCTTTGATCCTCTACCATTCTCCTATCTACTTTTATTGTAACTATATGATTATGGTAATGCCTTTTTTATTGAAGCATAAAACGTGCTAGTAGTCCTATCACCTTCCCTCTGCCATATGACTTTTGATTTCAGTTGAAGATATTGAAACCCTGCTTCCACCAGCCTATCAACCTCCAATCATGCTTCTGTTTCCTGTTCTTGCTTCACATCGTTGCTAGGATCTTCATTTAATATTTTCATTATTTCTTCCCATTTTTTAGTTGCCATTTTTTCCCATTTTCCCTACATCAGAGAATTCTTTGTGATTTAAATTAGCCACTGGTAGCTGAAGTTCTTGCAATGATCTGAAAAAATCTTGCAAATTTACAATTTTCCTCCCCTTCCACACTGCTTTCACCACCTCTTCAAACATAGGGGATAAAGCCCACATGTTAAAGTACTTGAAGATTTTCTCAGTTCTCCCTTTTGCCTCATGTAACCCCATCAACAACAAGGAAAGATATGACATTACCTCTGATTTAATTTCAAAGTATGAATCCCTTAATTTCACCATCAACTCCATATTTATCATACACCTATATATATTATACTATATATTTTCCCCTTCACCTCTTCTATTACTCCATGAAAATTTAGAGCCTACGGTTCTCATTTCATTAAAATGCAATTTCTCCACCATGTTTTGAAAGTATTCAATCTTCTTAGCTTCAACTTCATTCCATCCATGTCTATCATCAAAATTCAATGGTAAAATCTCCAAAATTAGCCCATGGTTTGTCTCCCCAGCCCTGTTTGATCTAGATAACTCCACATACCTTTCCTTTTCTTTTTCCCCCCAATTGTGTTATACCCATATATGACTGTAAGATAACACACCATTTTCATGGTTTTTATCTCTACATCCAAATCAATTCACTGATCTCCTTTAATTACTGTCACTCCAAAGTAGTCATTTCTCCCGCCAATCCATATTCTTCTTATGTCCACTATATCCCCATTTGTTATCAGTTGCCATCCCAGCCCTATTAGATAGATAATCTTACAGATCATATTTGGTTGCGAATACACAATAGGTAACCCAAACATCTGTATCCACATTGGGACAGTATCAAGGTCAGCTACTTCAAAGTTCTTAGATCATTGTTTACTTATAACAGGCTTGTTATAAAAAAAATACTACACCCTTCTTAACCATTTCATCACGGAAAGATTTAGCTATGAATTTAACCATGCACATACGCCAATCAAGAAACTATATCCTGTAGATTATGTTCTTCCAAATATGGTAGAAGAAGCCCTTCATTACCTTAAAAAGGGGATTAGATCCCAATGTTCTGCACAAGATCATTGTACTCCATTGCTTTTTTACTCTTTTCCACTTCTTCAGATGTGATCTCTCCCATTAATGTCCCTTCTATGTTGACTGGATTATAGTATTTGATATCTCCCCGCTCCTTTGTGAAGAGAACACTCCAATTTTCCTTTCATGCACCTTCTTCTTCATTATCCCCCCATTTGAGTTTCTTACCCAGCTTCCCCATCTTCATTGAAGTTGTGATTTTCGTGTTCTAAACCTCGATTTTGTGATTTTCTGGAGTTTGAATCATTTCCATCACCACCACCTGCTCCTTTTTGTTCTCAAATCTCAAACACCTCTAATTTTTCCTTTAAAAACTCACACCATTTTTTTTTTTAAAAAAATCATCAATAAAAAGGGGGGAAATAGTAACTCTTATCAAGTGAGCTTGGTTAGACGGGACAATATACATCTGTGAGTATTATCCAGTGGCTTTTAAGTTCTTGAGTTTGACTCCTTGAAAAACTTATTTTGAATTTTTTTTTCTAAGTATACGCCCTCTGCATGCTTGGTAGTAGTGGATTCCAGCATTGGTTTATCTTCTTTCATATGCAATAACTTAAAACTCTTCTCTTAAAGTTTGAAGACGTACTTTTTTTACTTGATCGGCCCCCTTTTGCGATACTTGAAACTTTTCCCACGCTTCCGTGATCTTCTTTGCTCCCGAAACATTCTCAAAAGTTTCTTTTTATATCCCTTGATGGATTAAACAGAGACCATTCTTTTCTATTTTTCTTGAATCTCTCAAACTATTGAGTTAAATTTGAGGGAGTTCACCTTCATTCTCTGGTTCAACGTAGTAATTCTCAACTATCTCTCATACTTCATGTGCTCCAAGGAGAGACATCATTTTTATACTTTAACTTTCACATTTTCTCTTAATGAGCATTAGGACTTGAAGCAAACTACTCCCTCCATTCTAGAATAAATTGCAAGCTTACGATTTTTCAGTCAACATCGGCAAACTTTAACCATATATTTTAATACACATATATAAAAGAAATAATATTATCATATGTGATAATTTGGATTCATTATAACAAGTAGTTTCTAATTACATTTTTATAAGTCATTAATTACATTAACAATCAAACATATTTTTTGGCGACCGTGATAAACATTTATTGCAATTTAATTTGAGAGAGAATATTAAAATGTTTTGCCATTGTAAGGGGATCTTAGATGATAAAGTTTTTTTGAAGTAAACTCCGAATGGTTAGAGGAAGGTTTAGAATGATTGGTGAAAACAGAGAACTTGTAGAAATAAATTCTTATTATTTTGGCTAGCTTGATTCAAACTCCACTACACTACTTTAGGTTTTACAAGTGGCATCATCCCAATGATTAAAAATCTTGCCAACCCAAGTCTAAGCTAATGACTCCAATAAACTCTCTTAGATATTCTCCACTATTCCAAACTAATTAAAATATTCTGGAAATATAGAATTTAATGTAGAAGTTACCTTAATTCTAATACTCTTTTTATTCTTGTACTGCTTTCAACTCTTCTAAATTTAGGCTACTAAAAAGTCATTTAGGTTTTACCCAAAATTAAGTTTAACTTTCAACATGCAAGACATTGATTTGAACTTATGAAACATCATAAACTTTTTCAGTTATGAAAATATCATTACTCAAATTATTTGGTACCCTAGGGTACACAAGAATACTCTATCCCTAGGTAATAATTTTAAGTTTAAATTATGAAACCCTAAAAATTATGGATAGTGAATTAGTGTATATCCTTTTTTTAACTACGTGTAACTATTAGTAATTACAGGGGATACAAAGTGTATCGTATCCCTGAGATACTGTATATAGATTGGAAGATACATTCTAGTAGTTTCGTAATCAAGAAATGGCTAGGAACGGGAAAAAAGAGCAACACGTGATCATATTGGCTTTTCTGTAGTTAAAATGAAAAGGTTCTAAGTATATTTTTTAGTTGTGATCAATCAAGTTTTCTAAATATCTTTCTGGTCCTTATATTTGCTACTCATGTGCTTCTTTGAATAATTTTTTTTATTGTAGGTCTCTATGTTCAAGAAGAACATTAAACATATCCTTGAAGACATGTACGTTAAACATAATGACGACGTAGCACGAGGAAACCCAAAACCCTTTTTGGCTTATGAAAATTGTAAATCATGTGCTCGTGTTCAAGATGGTCTTAAGCCAGGTGGTGGTCACGAATGGACTAACGATCGGGAAGATTTCATGTATGGTAATCTTGTTTGCAAACTTGAAAACTATTATCAAAATGTTCATCACTGCCATTCAATCTTGTTTGCAACTTGCAGGGTCTAGGGAAGATCTATTTTGCATTAGGCATTAGTATCAAGACCAAGATGCTTATACATTTTCATCTATCCCAAGTCTTTGAATCATAATATGCATTAATTTTTTAGTATGTATAGTTTAGTTTCTTTATAAAATTTATGAAAATGGAATATTTACATAATTTAAGCAGATGATCACCGATAGAATTGTCTACATGTGGACTTATATGTGACATTTTAAATGTAGAATGTATATAATTCGTTGAGATTAAAAAAATAGCATGTAAAATTTTTTCTCTTTAGTTTGCCATATATATCTGGCAATCTATGACTTATAGAATCAGAAAATTGTATGGGCTAGTAACCTAATGGTGTTTTGTTATACAGTCATTCAGTATTTGGAGAGGCTGTTGTTCTACACTACGCATATACCAAGTTTTCAGATTTGACGTCTAGGCGCAATCGCTGCAGATGTAAGCCTACATTAGAAGATGTCGAGAGATGTTTCATGGTAGAGTTTGACAAACAAGTAAGTAAGGGGTCTAAATGATATGAATTGACACTTTTTTATGACAATGTTAACATTTCACCCCATACCATTTGTGTAAGGCATCGTGTGTTATCACTTGCATTATTTCCTATCATTGCTACAACTATTAGTTGATTATCATAGCTATGTGTCGGCTCCAAGTGATGGTATACTTGATTCCAATTTCTTCTTATGATGTTTAAAAATTGTACATATTGCATTTCTATTATGAGGAGAACTAGAAAATGACTGCTGCTATAAACATTCAAAGTTTCAGTAACAATGCCAATCATAACACAACGACCATTCTTATTCGCAGGCATTCATTGTTGCTTCAACTTCAACAGAAGAAGAAATGCTTGAATGGTAACAAGGGTACCGACACATTTATAATTGTAATGCATGTGATGCATTTTCTTTTCAAGAGCTATGATTGAGCAAGAATTTGAATTGATAAGATACAATTAGTTACGAACACATTAACAAAATAATATATATATATATATATATATATATGTGTGTGTGTGTGTGTGTGTGTGTGTGTGTCTTGAAGTTATGCATAACTCACTATTTGAGCTGATTAAGAGGGAATTATTTGTTACTTTCAAGAAACATCATGTCAAGGCTTTGAATCAGGTACCGTGAGCATGTTGTATGGTTGGATACAGAATTAAATGCTAAACTTCTACATGCGGGCATCTTGGAAAGAATATATGATCCCATGGTAGGTTGAATCTTCAAGTATTATGTGTTAGTACCGATTTGATCTGGATTGATTGGCACATTTCTTCCATCAAATAGGTGATTGTTCAAAGCTTGAAGGAGTCTGGTATTTTTGCTGACGTAGTTGCATCAGCTTGGGAAAAACAACAGTTTCAGGAGTCATAATTTAAATAAAGAGTGCAATAGAAACTCAAACTGCAGCAAACAAGATTTTGAGGACACAAGTCCTATGTTGCTACCCTGATGATATACGGCTCCCCAGGTAAAAGCTTGTAGACTGTCAGCTAAAAGTATTCACCGATATACTGTACTAACCCCCCCCCCCCAATAATTAGAGTCCAATAGTTAGCATTATTTTAGCACAACAAATTGGATGGAGAAAAGAGGAAAAAGTGGTAAGATTTGAAGTGATAGAAGTAGAGAACCTTGTTCGGAGATTTATACACACTTTAGAGTTTTAGAGTTATGACCATTATTGGAGAGTGTACAGTCTTTTAGTTTCTGTAGCATTTACTTTAAATTCATCCATCATTTTTGTTATTTAAGGGTAATGTAAAAAAATTCATATAGTATACTTTGAATATGGAAACACACCCTTGCATTAATTAGTTTTTGTTTCTAAATACACTTTGGTTAGATTAACTTGAAGTACATTCTCGAATACAAAAACCATTTTTGAGTGCTTGTTTTGTCCTCACGAGGACACAAAAAAACAACTAACCTTGATCAATGTTAGTCTCCATCATCCATGACTCTTCCGGTTGCTCCTTAATCATCCTCATTAGTTTCATCAACTCGATTTGTTGTTCATCTTCTTATTTTTTTAATTCAAAACCATCTTCTAAAAGATGGAAGGAGATTATATTGTGCTCCCTAAAACCTAGAGTGTACAAGGTTTTAGTAATTTATTTAGTCTAATTTATTGGAATATCAATTAACATATTCAAAATCTCATGCATGGAATTAATTTGAATCATCAAAGAGTTAAGATTACCTTCGAAGCATGTTTTACCATCATATTTAATCCACTTTGAAGACGAGAATCCTATATGTGATTCATCCATACTTATCTACGCAGTACAATCAGAATGCTTACACTGTTGTCAGCTTAAAACTTCGATCAGCAAGAGAAAACCAAGTCTTTCTTTTTCTCTGTATGGTGAGATTTATTTTCTAAGAATGATTGGATTGGTTTATACCGTTACAGACTTCTAGAATCTAATAATTATCTTTTTGAATAATCGTGTAAAAATATCTATTTATACAAAATAATCAGAACCCCAAGAAACCATAATCCAAGTCCATCTAGACCTAGCCCAATTACACTAAATTAGTTCTAAATCAGTTCTCATTTAGTTATTAATGGAATCCTAGAACTACAAGAAACATCACTTTTTACCGCGGTTATTATCTTGAAAATAACCAAGGTAAATAGTGTCGTGGTAGAAAGTATTATTTTTACCTTGGCTCATAATTGAGATATTTAAACTAGGTTAATTGTTTTTTTACCTCTTTTTTAAATATATACGATAAAACATATATGACCGACATCGCGGCCGAGGGAATAGTTAGTGTGCGATTTCAGTAAGTACGGCGTTGCCAAAAACATCAACGATGGCAAAATGTACTGCAACCGATGTCGTACATTTTAGAGGCTTGATGTCATATATTTGATGATATGGTCTATAAGCAAAACGTCATTTTGCTCAATCAAAACCACTGAATAATTACTTACGTCGGTAAACAAAGTCTCCCACGTGGCCTACACATGATGTCTTGAACAATGATAGTATATAAGCCAGGAGTGTGCAAGACTTGGTTTTGATAGGCGCAACCCGTAGTTAGGTTATTAATGCAGCCCATTTTGTGTTGAACAATCCCACATATTAATAACCTTCATACGCCTTCCCTGTAGGGCTAACCCAAATACTCTTATCATAAGAAAACAAGATTTGAAAACTACCTAGGATATGCATAAATAAGTAGGTATGTTACATCGTATTTCATATATACTATTCATTCACTATCCATCTAAAGATATATTGACAAGACCACTGGATATTTTTCCCTTGGAACACTTCGGGGGTTCTTTTGTGCAGGCTATGCTAGGAATCCTGTGGTGTAAGCACAACGGTGTCTTCGAGATACATCAAGTTAGCACGCTTGGTGGGACTCATTAAGTGAAAGTTTGGATTCTTAACGTATGTCCGCTTCTAACACTAGAATGGTATGTAAAAGTGAGCAGTTAAAAAGTAAAAACATGGTTGCCAGAGAGGAGGTTAAATCATCCTACCGGCCGAAAAGGAGAAAAATAGACTAATGGTTATTCCTAAATCCTAGCCTGTCAGGATAAATAACCAACACCCTGCGGGGTCGTTCAATTACCCAAGAGATGCATTTCAAAGATAAAGATTTTTTATTGTTCCCACGTACTCACTACTAACTACTACTCCTTCCATCCAAAATTATTGGTCTATTTACTTTTTCAAAGTCAAACATGGTAAACTTTGGCTTTAAATATAAATTAATATATGTAATAATAAAAATATCATGTGAGATATTGATAGATTCATATTAACACCTATTTTCTAAATATCAATTTTTATGAAAAAATGTTATATGTAGTTAGAGATATTGATGGTCAAATATGATCACTAAAGACCGTGAAAAGTAAATAGACCAATAATTATGGGACGAAGAGAGTATAAAGTAACTAGTGGCAAGTCTGAGGTCTTCCACAGAGACAATAGAATTTAAAGGTTACATAACCAAAATCGGGTGTCACCCCAATTGTGTGTCGGGAATAGCTAGTACTTAAATAGAAAATTGGGTAGGGATTGTGCCTAACAAACTACAATCATGCAATTAGCAAGAAATAAACTATGGTTAACTAGTCTTTGGGGTATTTTCGCAACATGGCTGACTAAATAACTTTGATTCTAGATTCTATCACATATACCCATATAAGCCTAATTGCGTTGCCTATGTCATATAGTTTGGAGATGGCCGGGAATTCCCAATGTATGTCACACAGAGGTTCTCCTCCCTCAAAACCATTTTGCCACCTCCATAATTAGGGATGCGCTCCAATCCTTCCGACTCCATTTTTCATCCTCGTAACCTCACTTCTGATGCCAAAAAGCCTCATCTCTAAGGAACTCAAGCCCTCATAAGCAACATTGTTAGATATGGGAGTGAGTCTATTACTAACCTTAGGCCTAGAGAGGCAAAGTAATTGGCATCTCGTGATGACTCTAGGGTTGTCATGACCCTAGTCGCTACAAACTACAATGCCTATATATTGGGGTAGGCCAAGGGTTTCCCCTTATTAGGACTTTGTGTACAGCGACCCCCAGTCGATACTCCTAACATGAAATCACTCACACAACTAGTCGATTAGAATTAGAGTATAACGATCGTCACTGTACTCTCAAGATAACATGAATGTACTCATCTCCCCGGTACTCTCGAGATAGCCTTTTATCCTAGCAAAATATTATACTATGCATAGAATTATGAATGCATCATAAAGCATGTCAATCATACATGAATGGAAACTACAAATCATGTACAAATATTCATAGGACATAAAAAATGGGGTAATCTAGAATCTCACAAAATTATAAATTATGTCATGAATATAAATACTACCCCTAGATAATAACTACTCTAGAAACATTAAATCCAAAAAAAATCATTAGATTTAATGCCACATGCTAGAACTAGAGAAATAAATTAAGAGAGGAACTGGGAGGTCATCGTAGTATCTCTCAAATATACAATTTTTAAGAGCATCTACAATGGGTATGGAATTTGTGGGATGAATTTTGGAAATAGGGGATGAGTTCTTACAATGGGGATGGATTTGGGGGGATGGAGGGAGAGAGAATAACTCATTCGACCAAGGTGGATGAATTAATCCATCCCACATTCATCTCTCCCATGTGGACCATGTAGGGCCATTATATATTTTCTTTTTCTTTTTTTTGAAAGATCCAATCAATTAATAACACGTGACATATGGTAAAAAAAATCATCAGTCAATTAAAAAATTAATGGGAATAATATGGGCATAATTTAAACGGGCAAACAAATTATGTATTTTTTAATTTTTTTACAAAAATAAATTTCACCAACATTTTTAAAATAACTTTTTTCATAAATAGAGCCTAATACTGAATAAGTTCTCACAGTTCTTTGATACTTCATTTTTCTCTCTTCTTCACTACCGACTAAAATTGGTAGTCCATTTCTTTGAAAGATTGAAAATGTTATCTTTAAGTATTTGGTAAATCCCGAGATTTTAATGAAATCATTTCATATACCATTCCAATGAATGTTCTTTGTTGAAATTTAAATTTTTATTCATGTGTTTTTTGTCCAAATTATATGCTTTTTTCCTTCAATTTATTTTAGTTAACAATATTTTACTACTAATTTATATATTTTGAAAATATAATGACATTTAATATATTTTTATGTGCATGATAAAAATGTGCTTAAAATAGTAGAAATAAAGGTGGGACCATAATAAAGTGGGGCAATGGGATGAGTTGAATTTTATGATTGTAGAGTAGAAATGAAAGGAGTGATGGATTTAATGTGAGAGATGAGTACATGAATTAAATATTTAAAAATGTGGGATAAGATGAACTTTGGAGGATGGATGATTGGAGATGGCCTAAGCTCTAATGCTTCCTAACCACAATTAAGTAGATAGTAGCAAATTGGGGTGTCCACGAACAAGAGGGATTATAAGGTTCATGTATATAAGGATGGATATAAGCGCGCGGGCTCGCACACACACACACATATTTATGTATAAGAAATTAAAGAGGGAGGGTTTTAGTTTGTTTTTTATTAAGTCATGAATTTAAAATTCAAAACAACTAGCATAAAAGAGAGATTAAGCTAATCATGCAACGGACTACAAAGATGGGATTAAACACAAAGTACAGGGCCTTACGCAATTAATTTCCACTTCCAAATATCTTATCAATCATTGAATCAATAATATATTTAATCATTTTGATTACCTATTGTGGACGTAAACCTACCACTCTTCTTCTTAAGTGTAATTTACAAGAGTGATCAACGACTCTTTATAAATCTCACTAATGACCG
>JAULKJ010281718.1:0-13192 GCA_032355405.1 Rubia balearica | reverse complement strand
AAGGATTTAGATACGAAAACTGAAAATGGTTATCTAAACCCCTTATGATGTAAACCTACCTAAATCTAGCAATCTTCAACAAAATGACAACAGAAGAGATTTTAAATGCTTCGGAAAATACATGCATTTGACGTCTCATCAATAATACGACGTTATTTTCAACAGGCAATGTTGCAAAAAAATTACAGGCCGGTTATACATGCGAGTTTGCTTATGCATCGCTTGATCACCGGCGTGTGCGACGTCACAGAATAGTCGTGGAGAGAACGGTTTTTGTACAATATCATAATAATAAATATTAGATGAAACAAAAAATCATTCGTCGATAGCCATTTCATGTTATTTAGTATTGGATTACTCAAGAAATGGTTAAACTTCATACAATATCCAATTGTTATTCAATGAATGTGGGAAAATTAACAATGACATGTTAAAATCGACAAATTTATAACATATATTATAAGTGCATTGTACATTATATATTAATACATAAGGTTGATATTAAATTAAACATTAACTGTATTGAACCTCCATTTTGTCTAAGTTGTAAGGCATTGACATTGTCAGGGCGACTAGTAAAATGAAAAGCCTTCCACCTATAGTTCATCGATAATTGTCGCTGTCCTTTTACACCCAATACATAGGAGAGAAAAATTATGTTAGAATTGGACAATCTGTAAATAAAAACACATAATATAGTCATACTTGGACGACGTGAATGTCAACTTGGGAAAAAATGGAAATTGGTAAAAGGGACGTCGCAAACTATAGTGATTGATGTCGCTTTGGTTGACCTACTTGTGAAGTCGAACATTTAAGAAATTTCATGCTTTTTATTGACATGTACAATGCCGGTCTTAATTTTGTTTTATATCGCAAAGGCCGACTATCAGATACCGACATCACACATTCATATTAAGTTCATACGAATAAGTAATTAGCGTACAAAATCAGTCCTAATCTAAGCATTTTTTCTGATTCCTTACAAACGTGGCATCATCATGGAAACAAAAAAAAATACACACTATGAAACACAATCATCATATATCATGAAAATATAAAAGCTTTGATCAATGGCAAAAATAACATATAGAAGGTATGGTAATGAAATTGCTAAATTAACATTGAATCTGTGGAAAACTACCTCAATTAATTTGACCCAGGAATGCTCCATAATTGAATATTTGTTGATGTTTGAGAAAACAAATTGAGCTCTTGAATTGTTGTAATGGTGTCAATGGAGAGGATGGTGTAGACTAGGGATTAGATAAAGTTTGTTAAAATGAGGAATGGGCAATGGTGCTGATATTAGTGATTTGAAATTTTGGTTGGGAGGAAATTTTGGTGAAAAATTACATTTCCCACTAAATATTTCATTATGGCTGACGTTAGATTCTGTTTGACCGTGGATTCACTTTAGGCTACAAACTTGCGCCGTCGTACAAGAATGCCAAAAGATAATTTTAAAGAAGTGTCATAAAATACTCCATGTCAAGATTATCCGTCAAATCTTTTAATCCAAGATCGGAACGACATTTTCAGGAAAATATGAATAAAAAATTGTTATCGACCAATTTGCATTAAGACTTCTACCACTTTCTTGGAGGGACATAAGTGTAAATATTAAAAAGTTCACCGGTGGTCCCAAACATGATTCCAATCTTCAGAAAATAAACTTTATCATCTCTAGTCGAACTTATAATAACCGAGAGTAACAAACAAACTCCTCTTATTCCACATGGTCATCCAAAAGGTCTTCCAACTAAACCCCTGTGTACTTCTAAGTAATCATCTACAATTTACTCTATACCACGTACTAGAGCTTTCTAAAATATGATGGACGAAATTTTATTATATTTTTCCATTAAAAAACCAAGAATAAAAAATTTCATGTGATTCTATGTGGTGGAAATTATCTTTCCCATATCGCTTATCTAGGTATTGATGGAAATACTTACACAAATGACAGACGATTACCCCACCTTGCATTCCTCTAAGACAATACGCATAATCTCATAATAAACATTTGACATTATCATTGGGTGCAGAGTTATAACACATTGAACATGGATGAAAGTTTGGGTCACAGAGTAATTTTTGCAAAGTTTGTTGATAGTTGCCTGTGAATAATTTGGGGCTATTCCATTGACCCGTTCGTGCTTAATTCTCAACACCTAGGACCTGACAATGTGAATTATATTAGGATATCTCCAAATTTTGATTTCCACTTCTCCTACATTCGTGGAGTGACCTAAGTTCAAAAAATAAATAGTTCACCCGTAGTCCCAACAGAGATTCCAAACCTTTGTCATCTTCAGTCAAACTTTTAATCCCCGAAAGTGATAAATAAATAGGCATGATCTCACTAAGACTTCCAGCCAAGATCTAATACAAATATAAAAGAGGGATATATACCTCATTTCGTTGATGCCTCTAACAGAACAACATGATTTTGAAAATGGCGGATGAATACCCTAGTTTGTTGATGCCATTAATTTTAAAATTTGAATCTACAATTTTGTATTTTTTCGTGTCCCACCCTCTTGGAGGTAATAATGTGTAAAAACAAAAGATTTCACCGTTTGTGGTAAAATTGATTATGATCGAACTGAATGTTAGTATAGTTCATGGACAATTATAAAATTTAATAAGTATTTGTAATATATTGTAAAGCATTATTAACGTCAATTACATTTGTTTTGTTTAAACGATGGCTTAATTGCTACGTTAGTGGACTGAAATGGTGAGACCCAAGATCATACCGACCGACATCAGTCATATGTCGGCTCTTATGTTGGTCGGATCGATTAAGGTTCGACGTTGAACTAGCCGAGCGGGTTTTCAAAAGACCTTTTGTTTTAAAACTTCTGAAGGAATTTGGATTTCTTTCAATTTCTTTTTTTCATAGACAGTGTTATGTATATGTGTTGGGTTTTCTCCTTCATTCTAGAATTCTCCATTGATGTTAGAGGGGGGGGGTGTGTTTCTGGGATGATCAGGGAAGAAGCCTCCTAGAATTTACAATTGTTGTTGGGGAGATGGAAGAGAATTCTAGAGCTTGCTTGGTTCACCTATAAATAGTGGTGTTGGAGAGGAGTTCATCATTCAATCTCATACTCTCCAATCCATAACCACTTCATTCCTTTGGGCGTCACACTTTTCTTCATTTTTCATTTTTCAACTAGATCCCACAAAGAGGGAAATATGAATTTTTCTTTCAATATTGTTTGTTAATTATGTGTTCTATGTTGTTTATTTCAAATTGTTCCTATGGATTAGGGTTCTAGGGTTTACACGTTCCACTTTTACCCTTGTTTTAAGAGACATTGCTTGGAAGTCATTCAGACTTTGTCCTATAAAAAAAAAGTGCGACATCGCACATCCATATTGTTGCTCAATATGACATCATAGGTATCTTGTTTAACCAATCAGTTAAACTAAAAAATATGCGACGTCACATGTACATTTTGATTGAAACGGTTGATTGATCTGATTTCAATCGGACCAATTTCTATCTATTATTATACATTTCATCCATGGCAATAAGATTTTCAGGAATCATGAGTGCCAAGTAAACATGGTTCGTTTAACCACAAGTGTTTAAAATATTGAGATTTTGCAGTATATGAGCACTAAGAACATGGAGTGTTTAAAATTAATTTTTTAACATAGAGTGTTTAACATTAAAGTATAGTTAATATTAAATGCATAGTTAAAACATAGTTATACACACCATTTTCCCTTGGCGTTTAAACAACACATTATTTCAACATTTTAAATAGCTTTCTTCTACAAATTGTATCGTGCACAAACTTAATGTGCGAAATTTCATTCAGAAAAGTCGTGTACGAATTTAGCAAAAGCCAATTTTATGTTTAGAGAGAAAATTATTAATGTTGTTATGAAACTATTACCAATTTCATTGACCAAATGCATAAACATAGCGATTCCAATCCATATTGTGGGCGGACATCATCGGCGATATCATACCACGTTTCTTACGTACATTAACCCAGTACCAGCTTCCACTGAGTGAGTTCCTTCATGGAGATGACCTGAATTCGACCAGGTTGATGGTTCTCCGCCCTTAGTTTTCAATGTCATCATCCTGCCATATCAGTATTTAGAATTTGTAAAAAATTATGACAAACATCAGTAACATTAAGACTATTTTGTTGAATGTGATTTTTATATAATTTAATCTTTAAGCTATTTGTTAAATGTTATTTTTATCTTATTGAATCATTAATATTTAACCTACCATAGGTAACCAAAAATTCATGTTATGATCATACATAAAACTATAACAGATTTGTGTGTAATGAGTAATTTGTTTCAACCATTTCAAAATAGATAATAGGTGTGTTCACCAATATTTTTTAATATATTGAAATTTTCCAACAAGTAATTCCTTTGGAGGTGGACTGAAACAGTGAACACAACCAAAAAAATATTACGTTGCCATTTTTTTTAGTGTTTTAGGGATGTTATTATTCGTGTTGGTTCTTAGTGGCCTCATTTGTTATGCTAGCGGGCTTACAAGTTTTGGCCCACTAATGTATGCGACGTTGCTACACATGTCAGTTGACTGTCTACTTAAGCGATGCACATGCGACATAGTACCAACTAAGGCGGACAACACAAGGTCCCAAAATGATGTCGTTTCTAAACGACTATAAATAAGGGGTCCCCCCAGAATTATTTAAGCTTCTCACACCAAGTTTCCAGCGAATACCAAGAGTCTCTCTAACCCTTTCCTCCTCTCCTTTGTCAAAGTATGAATTTTTACTGTTCTAGTGCCTAAATTATTTTAACCGTTACTTCACATTGTTCAATCTATGCTTTTTGTATGGGTTGTATTTATAGTTTTCTAGTTCGTAGCCAGTTTTCTAGTTTGTAGAATGTAAACCTAAGTTTCTTGATAGCTTTCTTAGGGTTTGTTTTAGGACTTTTTTGTATAATTTTTTCCTTGTAATCCTTCATTTTTCATAGGATTATGTGTTTTTCCCGGTTGCTTTCTCTGATGCATCAGTCTCCAAACGTACGCCATTCGGTTGTTGTGAATGGTGTGCGACGTCGCATATTCTTCTTTCAAGTTAAAAGTAAGGCGATGCAAGCATCTCGATTTATCCATTAGTATTACCAATTCCCTAACAACGTCGTATTTACACATACAAGTTTACATTACATTTCTTTTAGCGACCTCGTTTCTGCATCGGTCATTATATCGGTCAAGACGACTAACCGTAGATGTCGCTGGTACATGTCAACTTAACCACTGGTTAAGACTGACATATTCCTGTGACCCATGGCCGACATCGCACGTTGTTTTACTAAGGCTATTTTGCCCTAAACATTATCAATGTACATGCAGTTATAGTGGCTTGTGGGGGATCCTCTAATTCCTCATTCTTCCAGGTATTTTACCATTCTACGTATATATTTACTAATACATATGTAAACATAATTATCAAAATTATTATTATTTATTTCAATACAGTTCTCCGCACATTAGAGAAACTCTGAACCGGTGATGTTCGTGCTGAAACACCATACAATAGTAGAGGATACCCTCCATTTCCATTGCACTTTGAAGCATCTAAACTTTGAGAAAAATCCAAATTTTGTAAGGACTAACACAATACAAAGCATGAAATTAGTTGATTTTCACTTAATACTATTTGTTTTTAATTGTATGTATGTGTGTATATATATTCAGGATAATATTTTTTACATGAATTAGTACACCCCAAGGGAAATTGTACCACTTCTCCCCAATGAGAAGACCGCCGTTGTGCTTAGGTAGAGAGTGACAAATGAACGACTCGGGGCAAGGAAAGAACAAGGCCCTATCCCCGAAGGGTTTCTCCGAGTTCCTTTGCGGCAACAACCTGAAGATTAGGGACACCTTGTTCGTCGAGGTGATAAAAGTTGGGGAGCATATTATTTTCAAGGTTATCATCATATAAGGGGATTGAGTTTATTGCACTTTCTATTGTGATATTGAACCTATGATAATTATCAATAACATTCAAAGTTTTATGCACTAATTTGTAAGAATTTTGTAATGATTAATGTTTTAGTCAAAATTTTACTTACTAATTTGACAATATGTAATTGACTATATGTGGGATTTTATCAGTGTATGAATTTTAAAACCATTTCCAACCGTACCATTGAACACCATTTCGTACAATACTTTAATTCAAAAACATTCAACGAATACTTTTGTAGACCGAAATGAATCTTTTTCATAAAATAAACTACTTGTCCATTTACATGTTGGATTTATTATGAGTAGAATGTTGGAAGAAACAATTACTATGTTGGCTTTTTGGAGAAGGAGTAAATTTATAAAACTATATATCAGTATGAAACTTGGATATCGATTAGAGTCGCATTAACATACGTTTTCCTTAAAGAGCAATTCGGTTACTGCCTTGGGTTACATGAATTATTCTCGAGGATAAAACAATCGAATGCCCTCTTGATCTTGGTTTGAAACAAAAGAAATATTTTGAGTGGTTTTTGGTTATAAGTAAAATGAGAAAATATCACTGATATTCACTTGTCTTCTTCTGTGCATGCATACGCATGTTTATATTGGAGATGTCCCCAGAAGATGCTTCCCTTCGTGGAATTTATGGGTTATAGGTTACCACGCTTACGATGCATCATTCTCATATAGTTCTAATACAATGCATCTTTCCACATGAATGATTACATTTTTCACATTCAATGTACCGTGGTTATCAGTAATAAATTCTGAAACAAAGCATCTCTCCAACACTTGCGATGCACCATTCTCATACAATGCATCTTTCCACACCAGAATAAATGTTAATCATCAAAATTCTGACCAACATAAGTTAACATTTATTTCAAAACAGTAAGCTCGTAGAAAGTTTATACAAATGTGCATTCCGCACGCACCAAACTTGTTTTAACATCCCGAACTCATAACTACTTAAATCCAATGGTACTTAAATAACTTGTGTTTCTTAAAATACCAACGTATGCAACAAATAAAGCAATAGTGTACAAGAATAGCTTTTATGCAATAATATAATAAAGCAATAGTATACAAGTGTAGCTTTTATGCAATAATATACAAAGAAACGACATTCAGAGGTAGCTTTTGTTGTCATTAGCGTTGAAGAATTTCCATCTTGGGTCCCGAAAAAAGGTGTAATTCAAACAAGGCGTAAGAGCATTATTTAATCATGCAACACCAATTACAGGTCATACCTTCTTGACCTGACCACAGATTCCACAAACGGTTCGAATAGCAGCGCTATTTACAAGATAATAAGAAGTGATCACATCCTCAATGTATTCTTGAAAATTTTGCGAGGGTAACCAACAATATTTAGCTTCTTCACTATCTTTGCTGCATGGTTAATTCCATAAAAGTTTCTGTTGCAGTGATCCAGGACGATGTCTGATCATATAACTAACATAAAACCATCAAAGTGTGCAACATGTCTTTAATACATAAACCTAGCACCTGGGTGAACTTAATGACTTTGCTAAGGAGGAGCAGACATGAATTTTGATCATAGTTACTATGGAATTGTCCTTGTTTTCAAAGAAGTACATAGCTTCTTTGCTCATAGAAACACGTATGACACATAACATCATCAACTCCGTAACAGACAGGGACAGAGCTAGGAATTATAAAATGGTGGGTCATTATTCAGGGAATGGATGATGGTAACGGAGCTGAAAAACGATGGAGCAACTGTTCTGCCGTTGGGAATGAGACTCAGGGGTTTACTAGTTGAAAATTTTGCAAAATGTGAATAAATATTTGATGGAGTACTGGATCAAAGGGATGAATTGACCAACTAAAAAAATTAAAATTTTCATTTTTTTTAATAATGACGGGACAGCTGCCCTGGTTTGCTCAGTGCTGCCTCCACCACTCTAACAGTAGAAAAGGATGTTCAGCATGAAAGAAAAAATAAAGAGAGTGACATCCCCAGAGAGAAGATAAGAAAACCTTTAGATAGAAATGCTATTAAATTACACATTCAATAACTAAGCCTTCATCCCACATTAATTGCTGAAACAACCCCGTTATTTTTCTCATACCATATTTGACCATCAATAACTTTAATTACAGATGTTACTGATACATTAAAATTTGATATTTATAAACTACGTAAACATAGGAGTCTAACAATATCTCACATGATGATATTATAGTCTACTATTTACTTATTGAAATTTATGGTCAAACATGGTGGGGTAAAATTGACCAAAAAATAGGCCAAAACTGGTGGGACGGAGAGAGTACAATATTATTTTTTAAAACTTTGGTACTCTTTTTCTTTTTTGCTAAAAATGACAAAATTTAGATAAATGTCCACATTTCATTTTACTTTATCTACTTTTACTTCATTTTCAATCATTCATTTAACATTTTATCAATATTTGTGCCAAAGTTGGATGTGTCATTATAATTGAAGAGAGGGAGTATTTATCTTTAGATTCAACAAAAGTCAACATAATATGCTCCTGGATACTTATCTATGGATGGATATACCTGATTATTTGATAAATTCTACTATTAAAAAACATGACCTAAGACGCCTTCTCATTTTCTTCTCCACCCATTCAACTGCCCATTCCCTCATTTGTAATTCACGCATTACTTCTATTTGGATTACTATTGGAGCATTAAATCCGTAAAACTCACCTCAATTCCATAAATGCTCTGAAACGGAGGAATTTATCAGCACTACTTGAAAAACGAAAACAAAAAATGGCGCTGCCAATATTTCTGTCACTTTGAAACAGCTGAGGCGGCGCCGTTCAAATTCAGCTCCGCATCACCCAACTGCAACGCGTTGATCTAATGTGTTCCCAAATGCCACCATCGTCGCCAGAATTCACGCCCTCTTGAACAACAGAGCCACCCTCCCCGCCCTCCTTGCCGCCAATGACCTCCCTCCCTCTATGCCCTAGTCTCTCCCCGTCGCCGCCCGCCACCTCCTCAACATCCCCTTACCCTGCAGCTGCTCAAACGGCACCCGAATTTTTGACAAGGTCTCCGTCTACACCGTCGTCCCCTACGACGACCTCTTCCACATCGCCAACGATGTCTTGCTGCTCTCATGGCATACGAGGAGATCCAAAGGGTGAATAATAGAGAGAATGAGGAATTAAATCCTAAAGAACAAGTGAAGAATAATAAAGGATATAAAGATAATTTTGTGATTTCAGCGACAGATCATTCAGTTGGAGCCATAGGATTAGATAATTGTATGGTCTAGATTTGTTCTCACATAAGTGAGTGTTCTCACTGAAATGAGGTGTTCTAACATGATCCCAAATTCCCAATTATAATATATATATATATATATATTAATTCCACACATGTCTACATCAAATATGTAGCAAATTATTTTTATATTTACTTCTTTTTTCTCTCTAAATGGAGTACATAGGTTGTATTCCACCTGGGAGAAGCATATTAATTTTTCACAAGCTTTATATACATTACCTAATGATTCCATGAAGCACGAACGTGTATATATCATCAACCTATATCACTAATACTAATTAAAAACATTCATATCGACAAAGCCAAAGCACAAAATATGTGCAAAAGTTGCCAACACTATAAACAACTCTTGTGAAATTGGATATACATCAAACACTAGTATTTCGTATATAATATGTCATTAACACTAATGAAGCCAAAGCACAGAGTATATACAAAATTCACCAACAATATGAATATATGTACTAATATTCTTTTGGAATGGGATATACATCAAACAATAGTAATTCGTGTTTCATATATCATTAGCAATAATGCCAATCACAAACACTCAAACACGGTAAAAAACTCTGGCACAATTGGATTTACATATACGTCAAAGAATACTAATTCGTGTTTTATGTAATTAACAAATAATAATAGTGACCGACACTATAAACACCTCTTGTGGAATTGGATAAACATCAAACACTAAGAGTTCGTATTTCATATATCATTAACACTAATGACACAACACATCATTAAACACATTCATATTGACAAAGCAAAAGTCTGAAGTACATACTAAATTCACCAACACTATAAATATATGTACTAATATTCTACTAGAATTGGAGTCATGTTTCATATATCATTAACACTAATGCCAAACAACTTCATGTCGATAAACCAAAGACACAAAATATATACAAAATTCACCAACACTGAAATAATGTAAAAAAATGAAAGAAACGTAGCGGAAGCAAACCCATTTAAAAACTCAGTGAACTCAACTTTGATAGAAATTGAAAGCCCAAACAATTCTAACATATCTAGATTGAATACATGTTTTTTTTATCGTATTATCGTCTCCGACTGAAGAATTTGTTGTCGATCAAAACAAGAGCAATTTTGTTTTAGGTCGGAATGAAATGGGTTACGCAGGTTTCAAATAAATAAAACAAACCATTATCTACACAATCAATGAATACCTGCAAGTAGAATAGCGGTTGTGGTCGGCGTATGGCTGGCATTATTTTAGTTCAACGGATAAGATGGTAGTGTTTTGGTTCAAAAGAGAGTCAGAGATGAAGGTGGTGGTTATGAAACGCTCTGAACAAAGAGCCCGCAGGAAACTGAAAAGACAAGATAATTATGATTTCATATATAATTTGGTAATTAATTATTAAGTTAATGTAATTTTTAAATAATGGGCCAAATGCCAAATTATTCATGTTCAATACCAATATTGCTAATAGCTAAACCCTTTTCCAAGTCGCAGCTCTCTCCGAGCCACACCCCTTCTTCTCCAAACATTTTCCCTATATCTCTATTAGGGGAGATGGGGAGTACCATTTTATTTTAATTCTTGTTTTTGTTATTGAATAAGTGTGAGATCTGTCTCCACGGATTAGTTTTGTTCCTTATCCTGATCGATTAGATCGTTATATTCATAATGATAACTTGATTTAATTGTTCATGTTGATGTATTGTTGTCGATATGCTTATACAGATTGTGAGTTTGTAATTTTGTTTATGGTTTTATTTTTGGGTTTTCATAAATCTGAGTTCGTCAAATCTGTGTTTTCAAGGTGTTTACAGTTTGCACAACATAGATCGTGGTTGGATCAAGTGGTGTTACAGTTGTAGAAGATCCCTGTTTGGCACAGTGATATTGATACGTGATACGCTCCTCTTTGCCGAGGGCGATGTTACAGTTTTTTATTGGATCTCTGATCTGTAATAGTACAAATGGTCAATCTGGTTGACATGTAATTTATATATCCTTGCAATATGTTAGTTATTGCTAGAGGCTAGTTTAGATTGGATGTCAATTCCGCTCATTGTAATCGCCGCTGGGTGTTTTTTCCAGCAACTTGGAATGAATGATTTTTCAAAAAAAATTCAAACACCTAAGACTAAGGCGGAAGCAGGGGGAGCAAGGGGGTGTTGGCACCACCCCTAGGATCCGGTGGCCCAGAATTTAGGTATACGAGCCACCGGAATCCATGAATTCTGCCCCCCAAAACTATATTTCAGCTCCTTTCCGGCGAGCTCTGAGGAAGGTGACGACCATTTTTCTTTTTTTTTGTTTCTTCATTAAACAAAACGACGTCGTTTTGTTTTCGTCGAGGGAAAAATGTATTTAAACAAAACAACATCGTTTAACTATAAGTGAAACGACGTCGTTTTGTTGTTGTCAAGGGAAAAATGGATTTAAACAAAATGACGTCGTTTTACTCTAAGTGAAATGACGTCGTTTTGTTGTCGTCGTTTTGTTGTCGTCGAGGGAAAAAATGAAACCTAATAAATGGACTTAACTCAACAGGCCCAACATTTCTTTTTTCTGAAAATTGCCCGTCCTCCTCCTCCCAGTTCCCGCCGTCCGTCCACCACCGGCTCGCCGCCGTACTCCGCCGACCAAAAATATATATTTGCCCCTCTTTTTAGCCCCCTTTAATTTCGTCTTGGCTCCGCCACTGGGCTAAGGTAACACATCCAACGAAACGGAGATAGTATTAAGAAGAGAACCTCGACGTATATAAAAGAGGTAATCTCCAAATATATTAACTTTGATTAAAAAAATATATTAACTGGGAAAAATTAATAACTGGAGAAATAAAACTGAAAAGCAAAATTACATCTACAATTATTTAATATAAGTATCTCTCTATCCCTTATGGTGAAGATTATTGATGATGGCTAGGGTTTGATGAACTAATATTAAAATCTATCGCTTTCCAATGCATATGCAATTAATTAAGTATTTTACCAATTAAATCCGGATCTACCATTTCTGCTTCACCGTAGCTTGTGGGTTTGATTAATTATATGGTTAGTCAACAAATTATTGAACACGATTCTTTGAACGCTTCGAAATCAGAATCATTATTCTATTTTCCCCATAGATATTACTTATAATCTAGGTGTAAAGATGGGATTAGCGTACAAACTAATTTATAATTTATTAATCAGTAGTGCAAATTATGATTGACAAGTGGGGCCACCTGTTTCTAAGCTACTTGTAATTAATTATTTGAAAGAAATACGACGTTAATGAGGTCAAGTTAGCACCATCCTTAACCCAAACTAGAAGTTAGGACTAGGCTACTAGTTTCCAATTTTGAACAAAGACTTTTCTAAATTATTTCGTGTTCAAGAAGACTTCAAGTTTGAAGTTTCATCTGGGTTTAAATGAAATAAACGAACGAATCATCCCCTCTGTCTCACATCTATTTGTACTGCAATTATTATCATATTGTTCAATAAACATATTTGAACATTAAATAGAGCTGAGACGGATGGAGTAATTTTAATATATTTCTTCAGTTTCATAATTATAATTTTATTTAGCAGAAAAATAAATCTCTTTGCATGCGATCAAGTTGCACATATTGTAAATCGTTTTTTCAAAACAAAAAAAGGTGCGAAATTTTAACCAAATTATTAATCTTGATTTAGATAATCACTTTTTTTTAGTCTCCTTGCTCCTTTAGAATGATGTTGTTATGGTGTGTTAGATTCAAAGGACATACTTCATCTGTCCCAGGTCAAACTGCACATTTCACTTTATGTTACTTTTCACTGTCCAACTTTGACCACATATTTGAATAGATATAAATAATAATATTATCATATGTGATATTGTTGGATTCGTTATTAGTTTCTCAAGAGTAACTTTTTGTTTACCGTTATTATACGTAG
>JAULKJ010281709.1:0-13192 GCA_032355405.1 Rubia balearica | reverse complement strand
TGTGACCGCCACTGGTTGATGGTGACAATGTTAGATCAATACTTTTATTAATAAGACAGGGTTAAATCAGCACTTTAAGAAAATATTCAGGGTTAAATTTGCACTTATGATAAAATGGTAGGGTTAGATCAACACTATCATAAAAAAATCTTGTTGAGGAATGCCCACTCCTTATAAACATGCCTTCATTACAACTTCATAATTTAATGTATCATAAACATACTTATAATTTGCATGTCATCGATAAGAAGTAAGAAACTTTGGTAAATACTTTCCGAAAGAAATTCATAAATTTTGGTGAATAATTTCCTTACGAAATGCGATAACTTTTTAATTCGAAATCGACACATATTGCTACTCGAATACTGCTACGGATAGAGTCAACATTTCATTATGGAGATCGAATTTGTATGCTCTCTTCGAGCAAGATAAATTGGCATATTTTGACTTTTGAAGTCAAACTAAGTCAAATTCGATCATTAAATTATGTTATTATATATGCAAGATTATTATCATGTGAAATGTTTTTGGATTCATCATCACATACATTTTTAAATTATTATTTTTTTAGATTTTTATACACGCACGAATAAAGATATTAAAGTAGTTGAAAATTGATTCAGTTGATTTCCAAAAGTCAAAATTTGCTAATTTATCTTGGATAGAGGGAGTATTGAAAATTAGTTAGAATTTAATTAACATACAAGTTTAAAATATATTTATCATGCATTAGATTATGAATTTGTACTTTACCAATGATGAATGAAATATACCTTATTTTCCAAAAAATAAATAAATTATGAAGTTGTAATAAATACATAGTTATAAGGAGTTTGCTCTTCAAAAGATTATTTTTTATGATAGTGCAAATCTGACCCTATCTTTTTCAGAGAAGTGCTAATTTAATCCTCTATTTGTTATTAAAGTGCTGATCTAACCCTATCTTATTAATAAAAGTATTGATCCAACCCGGCCACCATTAGCCTGCGAAGGCGACCGGCGGCGGTACAACATTGACCACCGTTGACCATTGTTGATCGGCATTGATTGGTGTTGACCATCGTTGACCGGCGACGGTCTTTAAATTTTTAGTTTTAAACCTAGGGATATTTTTTTCTTTTTATGTTAGGTCAACGCTTGAATTCCTTTAGGCGGTGCCGGAATAGCGCAATTCTGATATATCTGCGCATTTCTCCAAAACATAGGGTTAGATTTGTACTTTCAACTTTTAAAGGTTTATTTCTGCATTTTCACAATTTAATAGGATTGTTTTTGCACTTTTCCCTGTATCCCTTGATGTAATAACAAGGTAATTTGATGTTTATTTTTATTTATTGTAATCAAACTCTTTTAACTTGGAAAAAACTTTTTAAAATGTATCACAATATATAAATAGTTACAATGTAGAAAATAAAGATGTAATGTTGTGATTGTATACAAAAAACATATTCTCTCCATCCCAAAAATATTGACATAATTGCTTTTTCACGGTTTCAATGATCATGTCTGACTGTTAATATCTCTAACTACATATAATAATTCCACATAAATTTTTGATATTTAGAAACTAGATATTAAGATGAATTTAACAAGACCCCACATGATATTTTTATTATGTACTCCCTCCGTCGTACTTTAAACTTCCTAATTATTTTTTGCACAAACTTTAAAACAAGTATATGTGGCATCTTTTAAATGGGTGATGAGAATGGGTCTACATAATCAAATGAAAAGATGAGTTATGACCACATATTTATGACTAAATGTAGAAAGTTTAGAATTAGGAAGTTTATAGTGGGACGTCCCAAAAAGGAAACTAGGAAGTTTAAAGTGGGACAGAAGGAGTACATCTTAATGTTTAACTTCACAAAATCCGTATGCATTGTGTAGTGGGACACAATACCTACAGTAAGAACAGTAGCCAGGTTTGCCTGTCTTGTTCAGCATTGTTTGTCAGGCAACATACAAAGAAAGGAAACCATGGAGTAAATTTCAAATAAAAAGGAACAAGGAAATGAGCAGCAGGATCCAGTGATCCAGATGTCAGACTCGAAATAAGAAACAAAAACTTGGTTTCTGTGAAAATCAGGAGTCGCAAGACAAAAAGGATAAACAGGGGCCCAGCATTAAGGAGAATAACAGCAACTATCTTCTCAGTGCAATGCATTGAGAGCCAACAGTGACACAACTTAAGAAAAATGATATTTACTAGTAACACCTTTCAGGTCAGTTATTTGGAATATAAAGATATATAAAGACCCTGAATTTTTATGATCCTATCTTCTTTCCATCCAAACGGACCAAGTCTTGCCAATGTCTGTATCTCCTGAGAAAGGGTATAACTCCAAAGTACGAGGACAACCTCACTAATCCCACATCCTAAATCAATAAAGCAAGGTTTATTCTCGTGAGATAGCCCACCATAAATGCATCCAGAAGGCTTAGTAGTTGCCCCTTCTAAATAGATATAAATTTGTTGCTTAAGGTAATTATTCAGGACAGATATTCTTCATTAATTATAGACAGCGCAGATATACATATGCAGAATATGCAATGCGAATGGGAAGATCAAATTCAAAACTAAAAAAAGCTACAAAATAAATATACAAACTGCGGGATGAGAAGGTACATGAGATGTCCATTGTTCCACTGCTATTGTCAGCATATTCCAGCTCCTCGTCACTATCCTGCTTGATGGGTTGCTGATATAAAGATACCTTCGAGTAAGCAGGAACAACAAAATGTTGTCCAACTATAACCTGGAAAGTATCAGAAAAGGATGAAATAAGAAAATGAGACAGAATAGAGTCAACAGCTTGGGTAAACTATAAACCATAAGTAACTCTGTGAAATAAAGATACATGTACGAAACTTCAGCTGCCAATCACTGTGATGAAACTTATCTTGGATGAATGACCATGCATGAACAAAGACTACGTATGTTTCACAGGGAGATATTTACTAATGAATGCAGGGTACCATGATACATAAGGATTAAAATCGCCAGCTTGAGAGAAGTTTTAAGTTGTGTATACTTTCCCTTTGGCTACCTGAACTTATCACCACATTTAGAGGTTTAGGGCCCCCAGAATAGTTCATGCAAGAATATTGAGAAATTTCATTGCTTGTTATTTGTCTACCTATCACAAATGATTCCTAAGAATTTTGCCAACTATCATACAGAGTGGCAGATATAAATTTCAAAAGAAGTTCTATCAGCTTCCTCAAAATGGAAACTGAAAGTAAACCAGATTCATTGGTTTTTCCATAACACTGTGCTGAACACTTATCATTATCTTTTTTATTTTCATCAATGAGACAAGCTATAGGGTAAATGAAGAATTGCAAGCACTACTTTATTGCTGCCGTTTTACTCCAGGAGCCTGCAGGTAGAATGGAAATACCTTATACGACAAAACAGCACCAGGTTCCAAAATCGCTTCTGACTTGATAATCACCCCATCACACACTATTGCATTCTTAAGTACACAACCATTTTCAATGGTGACATTGTGCCAGATGTAGCTACCATCAATTGAGACATTTGCACCAATTTTACAACCTTTGCCAACCACTGAATTTGAAATTTTGGAGTAGTTTCCCACTATTGTGCCACTTCCAATAACAGTAAAAGGACCAATTTGAGCAGAGCGTGACTGTCTTACCCCTGGGGGAAAAATCAAGATATCATGCAATACTGGTTTCAACTACAAGCGTAGGAAAGCTCACTAAAGGATATGCAAATAATAGTGGAAGATACCAGACCGATCACTTTAAATCAAGAATATTTCAGGCACAAACCTCTTCATAAATGATATGAAAATGGTTCATTATCAGCTAATCAGTGAATATTCAATTTAACATTATGCTCAGAAAAGATTTTGATATTGACAAACTCTTTAGGCAAAGTTTAAAGTTGTCTGAAATAAAAATAGCTACCCAATAAGGCTCATTTAAAAGTTAGATGCTGGCAAACCAAGATTTAGGGCCACAAAATAACAACTTTAATGTAGAAAACCTCCAGTTAACATAACAAAAATTCCAAACACGACAAACTATTTGAATGGCTTTTTATTAGAAAATAAGCTAGTGGATAAACATGCCAACAGAAATTTTGGATGGGTCTTATAGTACGTTGCACCATACACTCTTTTCTCATTGCAAACCAAACAGAGCTGGTTTGTGTAATACTCAACAAAAACACTAGGGGGGAGAAAATTAGGGAATGAGAAATTACATTTTACAGCTACAAAAAAAATTAAAAACTTATTCATCAACAGAAAACCCAGCTCCAAATCAACCCAAGATATTTTACTCTTTCACTGCCAAATTCCTTGGTTTTAAATTTCTTTGAAAATTTAGACATGAACGTCATAGACCTGCCTGAAGTGACTAATTAATTCCAAACGACTAACAATTTATTCAGAGTCATAAGTCTGATTAAATTTCAAAGGTACTAATATATTTTACTAACCCTGCAAGATAGCACCTACCTGATCCTCGATACATTCCTTGCCTATCAAGTTTAGTATAACAATTTCCACAAAATTGGATATCAGGCACCAAAGGGTATGTCCACCTCTGAATAATATCTTTGCTAACAGTGTCATAGCTACGAAAATTGTCAACTCTAGCTGCATAACTTGAGTGAATCTCATGCGTAAAAATCTTGTAGCCCATAATCTGAGAAGAGGAAAAAATTTAAAGGATCAGAAGGAAATTAAGAGATGCAAATCATTTGAGCAGAATTTTCCCATTTAAACTATGTGCATCTGATGACAAGAGTCCATGCCAAAATTCTACAAATGCAAAGGGCAAAATCTTGAACTAAGAGAGCGCATTGGTACATATCCTACAAGCCACCCGAGAGTTTTGGTACAGTCAGGTTTAAAGTTTGTGAGAAAGCCCTATAGCACGAGTAAAATTCAAAAAATTAAATTAAATTTTAAAAATGGCCCCCTTTGGCTCTAATGGGCCTTGAAAAAGTGCATCCCTGCTGATGGATAAGGATAATACTCAGTTTAGAGGTAGATTCCAACTTCACCACTTTATACGAGAAAAATTAATGAGCATTAGATTATCATGCAAGCAGAGCTATAAAGATATAAATTCCATGAGGCTTTCTATAACTGTTTTCCCCCACACCTGGATTGAATGGTTCGAGTGAACAGCTGTGAGTTGTGTATGTTATCCGTACAAAGCCATAGACACAAACAGAGTGAAAGAGAGTATGGACATACATCATCATCAAGCAAACCCTTCAAAAAGTGACGCCGGAGATGTTGATAGTCAAAATTGTCAGCAAACGTACTCAGAACTTCTGGAGAACAAATGTCAATGTAGCAATCCTGCATCAAGAAGCATCATTAGAGTATCAAGTGATGCTGTACTTCAAACAAAATCCTCAAAGAAACAAATAATGAAGCAGAAAGCATAATCACGACATTTGGCCTCAAAAAGATTTAAGCACCATGCTAATACAAAGTCGGTAGCAAACGACCACACCCAGATATTTCAAAAATATTTTTTTTTAAAAAAAGTTTCCAGTTGCCTGGACAACTCTACCAAATCTCCAATAACAAAACAGAACTAAATGCGAAAAAAGATCAAGCATTGGTTATCACAGCCTCCCTGAAGCATTGTGTGATTTGCAAGCCTATTAATGCCTCAAATCATCAGATATCAAAGTGAGACATAAACTAGAGTAAGCTATTCTGCAGTGTAGTGACCCACATGTAGTTTCATTTGAAAATTGTAGCCTGTTTGACAACACCATAGAAGTAGTTTTATGGTCCAACGAATCATAAACTCAGCTCAATCTCTAAATATATGCATACATGGTATCACACGTGCACAATAATCAATCAGCATAAAGAAAAATACCCACCGACTCTTAGTGCAAAGTTAGTCATGCAGCCAGAAAATCATTGTGCAGTTCTACTTATAATAGTTCACAAAAAAACAGATAAAGAAAAGGAAGTATCCAGAACCAACATCAACACAGCAAAGAAGTGAACAGAGCAAAGCAATGCTAGTTATTCAACAGAACCAAAAAAAATTATTTCCCTGAGCAAAAGAAGACAACAGTGACAAGGATAAATTTGTCAAGGCCGTGCATCAAAAAGCAAAAAAATGGACAAAAGAAAAGAAAAGAAAAGCAAAGGGGAGACCTGCTTGTCATTATGAAGATATATAGACGAGTGGACAGAAGGCAACATCTTATCGATTGAAACAGTCCCCTTATCAGCCCTTTCTTCATAATACAGGAGCTGCTTCGTATTGGGATCTATTGCCATAAACAACTCATCAGTTCCAAGGCGAGATTGGCGCGTTACTGGCGAAGGCTTGGACTGCCTAACCACCATGGTGAGGATGGCATTACTATCCTTTATTCTTCTCTCCTTATGTTCTCTCAGTGCCTCCGCAAGGGACATATTACTAACAGTATCTCCGCTAACAAGCACAAAATCTCCACGTATCTTCCAACACACCACACACAACATTCACATGAATCAAATAACTGAACAAATAAACCACCAAAAGTAAAAAGGAAAAAAAAGGACAAGCAAGTTGCAACATACCACATTCTGCTCGTATATAAAGCGCAGAGCATCTCCGGCGCCGGCAGCGTTATTTGACTCGATTGTAGTGACGGAGAAGTTGGGCTGGGCGAACCAGTCGGAAGTTTGCAAGTGGTGAATCACTTGTTTGGCGTGAGCGCAGCAAAAGACAAACACCTCCTCGACTCCGGCGGATTCGAGCCAGGATAGGGTGTGATCGATCATAGTGACGTTCACTAGCGGCAACAGTACCTTGGGGCGCTCCAGGGTTATTGGCCGGAATTTGGTGGTGAAGCTGTCGGCCAGAAGTATGGCTTGTAGGGGAACACGGGTTAGCTCCTCCACGGAATCTTCCGTTGTCGAGGCTCCTCCGCCACCTCTGCTTTTCGCACCTTTTTTCACCCCCATTTTGCAACAAAAATAAGCCCTTCTACTGCTTCACTAGTTCACTTCATAGACATAAACCCCTCCAATTCGGAAGCAGGAGAATGTAGCGCTCCTTCTCGGGTCAAGTTCGGGTCGCAGATTACAGTTAATTCTAGCGGTTAATTTACGGAGAGATGTCCAATTTGGTATAGTTTTAAGTGAAATTCAGTACCATATTTTTAGAATTATATTTAAAAGGTATCTATATTTTCATAAATGTTTCAAAAATGTACCTTTTAGCTAGAAGTGGGTATCATTATGACACAATTTTAATATGAATTGGTACCCATTTTTTGCTAAAATGTACCATTTTGAGACATAAATGAAAAAGTGGGTATCTTTATATCACAAATTCAAAATTCGGGTACCAAACTATGAAATTCGGTTAAAAGTTGGTACCATTTTGGACAATCTCTCGTTAATTTACTACATTAGTAGTTTTGAAATTTAGGATAATGTGCTAATATAATCATGCAAAATAAGAAAGTGTAAATAAGTCTAACTTTATGACGAATTAGTGGAGTATCATCACGCGTTGCACGATATTATTAATTAAAATATTAGAATATACTTGTCTTACATTTAAATTAAAAATAAATTTTATTTAAACTTTTAAAATTTTATCTCGTAAGGAAAAGTATATAAGTTATGAAATGAAATAATTAATTTAGTTAGAAATTATTAAATATTGAATACATTAAAAAATCAATTATTTTATAATATTTCATTCAAATTTTTAAAATATAATTATTTATATGTTGAGATTCATTTTAAATGTTATCATAATTATGTGTATATCATTGCAATAAATAAAAGTAAATATCAAATGACCAAATTAGTTTCACTAATTATAAAATGTTCTCATTTAACAATTAGCCGGTCTAAAACAAGACTTTGCCATATATAATCCCAAGCACCATATAATAGAAATTGTTTGCTTTCTGTCAACAGGGGTTATTGAAGTCATTTTGACTAACCTAAACCCAAGTTCTCTAAAAATAACATACTGATATTATAATATATTATAGATTTTAATTTTTTACTATATATAATCATAACTTGGTAAAATATATATCTCATTGTACTGAATCTATATATATCACTGAAGAAAATCCAAATAAATACATAATTTGAAATAACAAATTAAATTTTCAGATTTTTTTTATACAATGATAGAGTACTTTTGATAGAAATGTGTATACATTTTATTTATTTTTTATTTATAACAACGTCTTATTTTAGACCGACTAACTGTTAAATGAGCACATTTTATAATTAGTGAGACTAATAAGATCATTTGATATTTACTTTTATATATTGCAATGGAGTACATATATCTATCTTTTAAAATGAATCTTAACATATAAATAATTAATTTTAAATAATTTGATTGAAATATTATAAAATAATTTATTTTTATTGTATTAATATTGGTTTCTAGCTAAATTAATTATTCCACTTCATAGCTCATATTGTTTTTCTTAGGTGACTAAATTTTGAATAATACTTAATTTTAATTTTTTAATTAATAATATCGTGCAACGCGCGATGGTACTCCACTAATAAATAAATAAATAATATGTATACATATTTCGATCAAAAGTACTCTATCATTGTATTAAAAATGTGAACATTTTGTTATTTCAGATTATATGTTTATTTGGATTTTCTATATTGTATGAGATATTTATGGTTTTAAATATATATTTAGAATTTATATATTTTAACAAATTATGATTGATTATATATAGTAAAGAAAGAATTAAAATCAGTACTCCCTCTGTCCCAGCCATATCTGCACACTTTTTGGTCAACTTTCTTAGGTCATGTTTGACCACCGATAACTTTAGTTACGTATACTAACAGTGTCTTAAATTTTGATATTTGAAAACTACGTGATACAGGGAATCTAACGATATCTCACATGAAGATATTGATGCCTATATGCTAGTTGAAATTCATGGTCAAACGTGTCTTGAGAAAGTTGACAAAAAAGTGTGCAGATTTGGTTGGGACAGGGGGAGTAACATATTAAAATAATTATATGTTATTTTTAGACAAGTTGCGTTTAGGTTAGTCAAAATGACTTTAATATTTTCGGTTGGCAGCACTAAGCAAACAATTTCTATTATATAGTACTTGGGATAATGTTATGATCTAATTCCAACGTTAATCGAAGGAATTGATCGTTGACCGAATCTAAAATGTAAAAAAAAACTCCCAAGGGTTAAGTTGGATTTTTGTTCCCCATTTTACCTTTTTTCTTTTTCTTCTTATTCGCCCCCTTTACCTAGCCACTGTACGTCACCACCCCACCCATCCTTCCCAGCCCATTTCCCTTCCCCCACCAGCCCCTCCCTCCCGCCCAGACCCGCCTAGACCCGCCTTTATACATATTTATTATAAAGTTCAACGATAAAAGTATATTCTAATACTTCCATAGTGGGGAGAACATTTAGCAAAGATGGCACATACTAGGTAGAAAATCATGTTAATCTGCAAAGGGAAATTAGAATACATGCAAATTAATGAGAACAAGATAAATTATCATGTTGCTTCTATACAAAATGTCAAGTTTTAGTCTCCCTTAATTCTCCTAATAGTAATTGCTTCACTAATCAAGACAAAGTATGTAAAAGTTCTCCCGGGCAACCAAAAAAAAGTGAGGTTTTTTAAATGCTAAAAGCATATTCTGAATTCTTCCCATGATATCAAAATATACAAAACTGTTTGGTCCCAAATTCGTGTGTAAAATAATTAGCATGCCACTGCCCATAATCATACTGCAAGTATGTTCTAAAAATGTGTCCACACAGAATTACAGACCAACAAACTGTCTGAATTTCAATTTTTCAAAAATCCACACAATAGAATGATTCATAACAGTAAAACATTGTGAATCCATTTACCATAACACCCTTTCATTCAAGTTTCAATCTTCAATTTCCACACCCACTAACAGGACAAATAGTTTGCCAAACATCATTATACAATTTGCAACAAATCCATAACAATTCATCAAAACATTGCATGTGATATATCAAGTACTTTCTCATTCTAAACACTGCATGTGCTTCTTCTATCCTGATGATAAACCTTTTTCATGAATTAGGGAGCCTTTAAGTTTCACTTTTTTACCTTCTGTCCACCCACTGGTGAATAGGTAAGTATAGGTTAATGGTAATTTGGACTTTTGTATTTATTAGGACTCTTTAGTCTGCGCGATGCACGTTCTGTCAAGATGGGATGAAATGGTTGTCATAGGTTTTGTAAACTAAGGTTTACCCTGGATCTTTCTTTTTACCCGTGTCCACACCCACTTACATCCAACCCGCTTAAATACCGAATAAATACAACTGATCCCAACTTTCCTCGAACTACAACCAAATACATACCATCATCTTTAACTTAATCAACAAAGCTAACAAGAATTATTTTTCCGAGCTTTACTCAACTACCGATAACCAACTTTATACTCACAAGAAAAGTCCCTAACTTTATTACCAATTGTTTCATTAGTTACAGCATAAAGCATTAATCAAGTCAAAATTATTTGTGGTTTATGAACGTAAGGAAAAAGGCTACAAAAATTAATTAATTCATGTCCACAAGTACATTTTACAAAGGTGGAAAAAAATTGTAGTATCAAAAGTTAGAGGCTTAAAGTTTTGCATCTTAACCATGTTTATAGCTCAAATAAAAATGTAAGCAGAATAATAATCATAATACATTGACATATACTCCCTCTGTCCCAGCAGAATTGGCCACTTTACTTTTTCACTGTTTTCAGTGATCATGTTTGACCATCAATATCTCTAGCTACGTATACCAATTTCACATAAAAATTTGATATTTAGAAAATATATGTTAAGATGAATTCAACAATATCTCACATGATATATTTATTATATTTAGATTAATTTATATTTATGGTCAAAGTTTATCAAATTTGACTTTGAAAAAGCAAAGTGGCCAATTCTGCTGGGACGGGGGGAGTAGGCATGAAATAATTTAGGAAACAAATGATGTGCAAAGGGGGAAATTGAAACCAAAAACAAATACAATGAAAGCTGCCTTATGCACACAGATTCAATGGAAACATAGAACGATATATGTACCAAGGTTACGCTCTACATCAATCATTGCCCTAAGAAAACTAGTGGAAGCAAGTATCAACATCATCACCAAAAATGACGGGCCAAGATTTGGTTAAGCAACAAAAAGCATTTATGAGTGAACGTTTATGCATTTTCATCTGTAGTCTAGCAGGTTAAAAAAGTTATGAACATGATGAAAGACCTACATTCAGCAAGCAGAATAAACAAGTGTACGCCACCACGGGTATGTGTTGTGCTGCCCTCATCATTATGAATTTGTATTCCTTCCACCTAAAAACCAATGTGAAAAATTGAATATGAGTTACCACAAATGCAACTATCAAGGAGACCCATATATCGAAGAGGGTAACTCTTCTACATTCACTCCATCTGTATAAGTTTGCAAGTATAGATAGCCTCGAGAACTATGACATATATGTATGCAATCTGAGGTTTCACCCAGCAATTCAAAGCCATAAAATTTTGGGAAACTTTATGTAACTGGCAGCCAATTACATCGAACAAAAAAATGTTGTTAACAATTTGCAAGTTCATTAACTCTTGGATTGTACAGTTTGGATGTCAGAGACATCCAGAGGTTACATGTAGGACTGTACAGTTTTAATATGGATGAAAGATGTATTAATATAAAAAAATGTGAATGAAAAAATCAAGTAGTGTTACTATATAATTATACTTTTGGCTAAAGGTATGCCTGTCGCCCCCAAGGAAAGAAGAGACTTATATCGCTTCCTTTTTGTCGATAAATTGGTATGTCGTTATCTTTATATTTCCCCAATATGTTATTATATGAACTGTATTTTAATTAATTTTATTTTTTGCAATTTACAAAGGGCAGTGATTCAAACTATAATTTATTGCAAACTTGAGGTCTTTAATTAGGTGCTAAGTACGACCTTATGCAACCTTTTATATTGGTAATAGTGCAGTGACTCGGATTGAAAAAAATATACCATATCAATTCTTTTTGAACAAGAAGAGTTTTGTTCAATAAGTGGATAAATCAAACTTCTACCACTCATTTTTGGGAGATTGACAGTTGCCCAAATAAACAAGATGATTTGCTAAGTAAAATTTCATCCTATTGCAATTTTATGTATATTAATTGTTTGGATTTTTTTTAAAAATTTTATATGTATAAATGTGCAGATCTTCTTTGTGTCGTGACCACATGCTCCCTGCAAGACCTGTTTTTGGGTAAATTATACAGGAATTCGTCATCGTGAATCAAGAGTAAACTTTACTATGTACTGAAGCATGTTTTGTGTATATGAAACCCCTACTTTGTACTTCGGTGTTAGGTGATCAATTGATGGTGATGTCCAGTATCGTGATCTAGATTACATCATGGTTGGCTTTGTTTTTAAGTGTTAAACTATTTAATATATATGAACCCCTGCTTTTGAATTTAAGTATAAAGTGATTAATTAGTGATAATATTCTAATATAGAATATATTTGTGATTGCGCTAACCTTGTCTCCGTTGATTCTAGAGAAAAATACTTGTGTACATTATATCGTCCTCTAAGTTCAAGATCCTTTTTTAAAAGTAATTTTCGTTATAGTTGCTAATATCCCTGGATATGGTTGCATTTTTCATTTGTTGTAGCAAATTTTTAACTGGCTTTTTGAAAGAAATTGTTAGAGTTAATTGTCTTAGTTAACTATGTTTTGAGGTTTCGCATAGGTTTTGTAGGGTTATATATGCACTTCACCCAATTATCTTTCATCAACACCTCTCATATGAATGGTGGTGACATGAACTGATTGATTGTGGCCTTCGTTTTTTTTTACTCGTCCGATTTACCCTATTTGAAACGATAGCTACTCCAATTCTGTCAATATTGGCGATTGAAAATTTCAAATTTGTTGCTCCAGTTGCTCAAAATCTTGTTCATTGATTGAACCACTTTTGTCCGCACTATAAAACATAGAGCTTGTCTCCTGCGAGACCGTCTCATGGTGAGACCAAGGACTAGACAGAAAATAGAAAAAGAGTAAACCAAATTCGGGGGCAGAATTTGAAATACTTTGGACTCGGGGTAATTAACAAAAAATGCGAAAAATATGGGAACCAAACAAGTAATA
>JAULKJ010281699.1:0-13193 GCA_032355405.1 Rubia balearica | reverse complement strand
AAGTAAAGTATTGAAAATATGGGGATTTTGTAATCCCCATATTTTCAATACTTTACTTCAACCAAACAACTCCGCCTATACTAAAATCATGAAATTTTATAATTACCACTCACTGCATACCAAACAACCCCTTAAATTATCTTTTTCACAATTTACGTGGGAAATATCTTACCACAGACCCCCTTGGTCGAAGGAAATTCCTTCATGCTCTTAACTTGTAATTACCTTTTCATCTCACAAAACACGCGTAAAATTTTCCATTTCCTTCCATTATGCGTAAGTGTTTCCACTTTCCTCCGTTGCCAGACAACATGCAGGTAAATAAATGTCAGGACATACAAATTCTTTCATCTGCAACCGAACATATTGTAGTTATATCCAAGAAATTTGATCACGAAAATAAATTCTCATAAAATAAAAATTACTGCAGAAACTAAATTTCCAGATAAACCAAACTACTCCTAAGTGAATGTCAACAACTTTTGTTTATTTTAAAAAGAAACACGTAGTAATGAAAGAATTCACTAAGGCTTATAGAAGCCTATTAAATTTCAAGATAGGGATAAATACATTTATAACTTTAACTTTAGTTTAAAAGTGTCAATATATTATTGTAATTTCAGAAAGTGCCAATTTAACCCTATCTAATTATTGTATGTGCAAATCTAACCCTAACTTTCAAAAAATTTATGTCAATATATCCAAACTCCCTAATTTTGACGTTGGCCCATGAAATTCCGGCAATGACAAGGAATGAAATGACAGAAATTCCCCTTTGACCAAAAAAGAAAAATTGATGACGGAAAACCCACAGTCGAAAACCTACCCTACAGCCACACCAACGCCGCTATCCTCCTCCCTCTCCCCGCTCGCCACCAGCGCCGCTCAGCCCACAGCCACAATGACGCTCCTCCTCCCTCTCCCCACTCAGTCCACAACCACCACGCAACCCCATCCCCGCTCTTCTCCTCGCTGTCACCCCAGTGCTACTTTCGTCCTCCCACTCCCGCTCGTTACTAACGCCTCTTAGGTCACCCCCACCCCAGCGCCGCTCACCTCCTCCCTCTGCTCGCTCGCCACTAGCTCCACTGTCGGTAACCAACAGCAACCCCACCACCGTAGGGCCAATCAGCCTTAAAGCCGGAGCCTTACCCCCACAACCACCTCACCACCCTACTCTTCCCTCTCCCGGCTCACTTCCCGTTGCTCGCGCCCCACCACTATTGGAAACCCTAACCGCTTACCCCTCGTCGCTCCGCTCGCCACCACCCCACTGCCACTCAGCCGTGCTTGAGGAACAAAGGAAACGAAGGAAGAAGAAAGGAAATGGAGGAAGAAAGGAAACAGAGGAAGAAAGGAAATGGAGGAAGAAAGGAAATGGAGGATGAAAGGAAACAGAGGAAGAACGGGCAGCGGTGAAAAATGGACAGCGGAACTATATAATTTGATTTTTTTTCTTTTTTGATAAGGGTAAAGTGGTCTTTTCAAAAAATCCCGCCATAAAATGGTTGTCTAAAATTCAGCGAAGTCAAAGGTTATTTTGGCAATTTTTAGATTGCAGGGTTATATTGGCACATTCAGACTAAAGTTAGGGTCATTTTAGCACTTAACTCTTGAAAGATATTTTGTTCGTCTATTTTAAAACCAGTTACTGGTATTAAGTGGTGTAATCCAAAATTTTATATGTTAGTCATTTAGATTTTAATAAATCGATGTGAAAATTTCAACACGTTTTTCCACAAGTAAACCCTGTACGAATCAATATTGGTCCCAACTAAATGAAGATCCTCAATGGGCTTGATAATCCAATACATGCTTAGATACTAGGTTAAATTTTAAGATATTTTAGGCTTCCGTCTTGAAATCAATTGATACAAACGGGAGTAATTCAAAATCTTATAATATGTTTGCCATTTAGTTTTTAAGAAACTAATGTGAAAAATTTAGCAAAGCCAATGTCAAAAGTAAAAAGTTTATAATCCTTATGATTGTTTCACATGAATACTCTTTGTTCTTTATTTTTTCAATATACGTTTAATTATAAATAATTTAATATAAAAATATAAATTTTTAATATTTATAAATTACAAGTATATGTGCAGAATCAAAAAATATACTAGGAGGGACCGAAACTAGTAGTCGAAACAAAAGTAAGTTTTAGTTGACCATTAAAATAACAAATCATAATAGATTAATTCATTTAAAGTTCAAAAACTAAAATTAAATGTTAAATACAAATGAAAGTGATTGGAGTAGTACGGACTACATTATATATTATGTTCAATAATATTGTTTTTTATGTAAGAAGTATGAAGTGATTTCTTTTCTCTTTGATATATTTTGAAAATAGACATAAGAAAAGAATAACTATGAAATAAAAATTAAATAGAGAATTTAAACACTCTAAATTTAAAAAATAATTGATGAAAAAATAGGTAAACTAAATATCTTTTGTTAATTATTTTTCTTTGTTTAGTAGACATCTAATTTGAAGATAAATTTTTTATTTCTTTAATTCTTAAAATATATCACAACTTCTGTTTGTATTGGTATGGAGAAAAAAAATTAAATCCTAATTTTTTTGTTAAATAAAGTTGTTAAAACATTTTCCAACAAAAACTCGAATAAATGTTAATTACAAATTTTGATATAGAAATAATTCTTTTTCTACCCTAAAAAAATGAAAAAAAAAATCATACAATTATAATTTACGAACTACTTCATGCATTAATTACTTTGCATTCGGGACCAAAAATTTTTTACCTTTAAAAAAAGTAAAAATAAAATATTTATACTAAATACTCAAAGTAAAAAATAAAATAAAAATTGAGGGTGATTAGGAACCCCACCCCTATGTTCCGCCACTGTACATATTACAATGAATATAAAATTATCTTACGTGATGATTGTATTATTGCTTATTCACTATTTAAAATTTATGATTAAATGTATTTTGGAAAAAAAATGACGCCAACGAGGGTATTGAAAGAGAAGAAAAAAGAAGTAAAGATGATGACTATAGGGTGGAGCGGGTGCGGATTTTGATCACTTCATAGTTCATACTCATGTTTATCTAAAATTTTCATACCCATACCTGCCCCCATCAACCACGATGGGTACAATGTTAAAATTCACCACGCCCTATCGGGTATTATCTAAAGTTCACCCTTCCCTATCACCCACTTGGGTCTCCATACCCACTTCAATCCAGTTTACCCACCCTATTATATATATCTCCAAAAATAACTAAAATTTTACTTTGAAATAATAATTTTAATATTAATTACTATTTACATAAACATATTATTAGTAAGATACGTGCATCATGAATAACTAATAGTTTATTATATATCAAATTAGTGTTTACATAGTGAGTCTAGTGGGCATCGGACGGGGACGAAACGAGTATGAACTAATAATATTCACGTCCGATCCCCTACCCATGACGGGTATTATTTTCATATCTATACCCACCCCATCGAGACAGATACGGGGCGGATCTCCACCAAAATCCGCCATTCCTATCAAAGAGAGTAATTAGTTTTCCGTAAATTTGTGTAAGTTTAGGCATACTTGGGACTATTTTCATCACAAATCCAATAAACTTAGTATATTCACAAATCCACTCCCAGCTCATTATTAGTATTCACAATTTATGATTCTGTATGGAGTATGCCCCATAGGAATAGGAATAGAAATAGGCCAGCTAAGTGAAAATGATTCAAAAGCGAGAAGGGTCGGGCAGGAGAGCAGCAGAGGAGAGGGCATATCGTTCCAGCCTTCGAAACAAAGTAGGGTTACTTTTACTGTAAACTGTTGAAGTTTGTAAAGCTAAGATAAGAAAAGAAAATACAGACTTTCTCAGATTTATAGAGCATTAATTGTATTTTAAATTTAAATATAATATGTTTTCATTTAAATAATAATATTATATATGTATTATAAAAACAATGTGCAGCAAGACATGTCTGGATATGAAAATACATATAATATTATTCAAAATATTTAACTTTTTAAGTTAAAAATACAGGAGTATTCAAATTAAAAGGTACTATGGTTCCTGCATGGAGTAACTTTAAAAACCGGTCATTATTCTGGAGATCTCCTCTCAAAAGGATCTCATGAACAATGATATATTTTTAAGCTATGAAGCAAATATCATACTTTTTAAATCAAACACTGAATTTTAAATTTGAATATTTTATTTTTCAACTTAAATTTTGTATTTTTTGGAATAAATCTGAAAAAGATCCCAAGTTTTCTAAAAGTTTCGAAACAACACCAAGTTCTTCGAAAGTGCTGAAACAATTTTAAATATTCTTCGAATGTTATCATATATCCAGCTAATGATAAAATTAATGTCAAAACCAGTGTCAACTTTTGAAGAGCGTGGGGTTAGGTTGATTCTTTCAAAAAAAGAGAGGTCATTTTCACCCATTTCGATCTCTATATTTTTTATTTTTATATTTTCACATTCAAATACGTCATGTTACATGTTTAACTTATAATATACAATACTCCCTCTGGTTGCCTATAATTGGCATACTTTGACCAATTTTTTTCATATCATGTTTGACCATCAATAACTTTTGTTTTATATAATAATAGACATCATGTGAGATGTCTTTGGATTCTCTGTAACGTGTAGTTTCTGAAAAGTAAAATTTTATCGTTTGTTATTTGAAAAAAATTAAAATTATCGGTGGTCAAACATGCCTGTCAAAAAAAGGTGCCAATAAAAAAAACCCGGAGGTAGTAGTCTTTATTGGTGGGTATCAAAAAGTTATTTAAAGAGTGCACGACTTATTATGCATTATTCCTACTGGTGCTAACATTAATTCAAGCAAAAGGAAAAATAGCCAGGAAAAAAGGCTTGAATTGCACCATTCCTAAAGCTTGTGTTGGTAGGAATGAACACAAGGCCGTAATTAAGCACCCGTTCCTCTTATGATCATCCATTTTTCCTAATTACCTATGTTAATGATGTTTAGTGAATGAGAGTAGGATTAAGTCATTATTTACAAATGAATCTCTCTATAAGCATTTCTAATCTAAGGGAAATCGTTGAGTGAACTGTATTTTTTTTCCTGTCAGTTGACGTAAGTCGCACCCTGTGTGGGGCTCGGCCTCTGAACCCTACGTGAGACGAGTTTCTGCCTTATACAACTGAGGTTGAAGATTGGGGAAAATTTAGAAGAGATGAGAAAACCTAACAGCCGTCAATTGGAGAAACAATAAGCTTACTTCTTCACACTATTTGCCCCCGACACTTTTGCACTGGCGCTTCGCATTCTTTCCATTCCATTCAGGATAACTCGTTCATATGTAATTAATCGAACGTTTATTTGTTACTATTAGGCGTTATGGTGTGTATTGGACTTGAATGGAAATATAAGTTCAATTGTGGTGGCAAAAGTGGACATGTGATGATGATAAAAATGACTCTAATCGTACAATTAGTGCCCTTTAACTTTGATCAGTGGACTGGAATGTGCCATCAGATTCATCAACTAAGGTTCAAGACATTGTAATAAAAAATTATTAGGGCTGCCATCTTTAATAAAAATTCACAAATTATATCATATTCTGGAAATAACTTCCTCATTGTATTTTCAAGATTTTTTTTAAAAAAAAATATGGATTGTAGATATTTTTCTAGAATCATGAACAATGGACTGTATATATTTATTTTTTAAAAAATACACGCTACTATATGAATTATTGGGAACATAATTTTTACTATATTCCAAGTACGCCATATACTGATTATATACAATCTACTCATACTAGTTAACTTAAGGCTATTCGATTATTTGTGTTCAAGTCATTTACTTAGTTATGATGGATCACTTAGAGTAAACAAATTGTGTCAATAACGGATTGGGTTGAAACTCACTCAACCCACACATTAAAGTTATCTTGACATGCGAGTTAGGTTCAATCTATATGGGCTCATATGTCAAGAGATATGAATAGAGACCATTAATATAACCTATTGTTCATATTTTACTCATATTTAAGTGGACAAAAAAACTCGCTTAACCTGCGCTATTCATAAACGACGGATCTAGAGGAGAGATGATGCTAATTAGATAAATTAACGTAAGAAGCAGGACTTGTACTTTTCGCCCTATTTAATCCGAAATGAAATAAAATGAGGTTAATTGATTGAATAGTATTGAATTGATCTAACTTAAAATATACAATTAATATGCAAAAAAATTCAATCGTAATATATTAAAAAGTAATTGTTAAAGTCACTTATCGCAAAACACAATATAATAAGAATCGTTGCTTCCTATCGTCAACCGATGGTATTTTGGTAATTTTCTGGCTGCATGTTCAACTAAAACAACGCCGTCATTTACCCTGCATCTTTACGTGAGCTTGTATCAAAGTCATACAAATTTTGTTGCAATAAAGAAAAACAAACATCAAATCACCCTATTATTACATCAATTATAAAATGCCCCGTTTAACGGTTAGTCGGTATAAAACATGATTTTATTTTCGAATACACATATAATTAGTGGGAAATTCTCCCTCTGTCCCGCTATAAATGACACCCTTTCTATTTTCGTCTGTCCCACATAAAATGACACACTTTCATTCTTTCCTAAAATGGTAAGAAAATGTACCATTTTATCCTCAACCTATTTACTAAATCCACTTGTGCCCTCATTTATATCCCAAAATGCCCCTCAAATATATCTCATCAATACCTCCACCTCAACTTGCATAAAATACCGAGCCATTTTGGGGGGTGCCAATTTATATGGGACGGAGGGAGTATATGATAAAAATATTATGTGAGATATTGTTAGATTCATTTTAACGCCTATTTTGTAAATATCAACTTTTTATGCTGAATTGGTATACGTAGCTACAGAAATTGATGGTAAAAAATGATCATTGGAAATCGTGAAAAAATAAATGTACCAAAAGTAATGGGGCGGAGGGAGTATATGTTACCCCCATAAATTTGAAAATTCAATTTGTGTAGTTTAGAGTAGGATAAAGAGGATACTTGTTGCAATACTACAAATTAAATCTAATGCAACACTTTGAAAGTGTTGCTTTAGGGGATAAAAAAAATGCTAAGGTTGACCTATTTCAACACTTTTACAAGTATCACTTTAGTTGATGTTGCATTATATCTAACTCAACACTTTTAAAGATTTAGATAAAGAAATTCAACGGTTCAAGTAAGACTTATAAGTTATTGTAACATTTTAATAAGTGGTACTAGAAAAGTGTTTTGATAGCTTTAATTTGTAGTAGTGTCTCTAGAATTTATTTGAACTGATCTGAATTGCTGAACTGATTTGAACTGAACTGGATTGAATTTAAAATAAGTGTGGTGAAAAATAGTAATAATATAACTAAATAAAACTAAATTTTATCAAATTAAATTTTCACTAAACTAAACTAATTTGAATCGAATTAAAGGACTCTATATCTTCTGTTACACTTTTGTATAAAACTCTATGTTGCATCAGTAAAATTATGCCATGTGTCTTTCCTAATAAAATTATATCAAGATAAAAGTCATTAATTAAACTAATATTAATTAATTTAGAAGGGGATAATAGCAAAATTTTAATAATATAACATAGAGCGTTACATAAAAGTGTAACAGAAAATCCAAATTTAAATTATAGTGGATGCAAATAAGCTCTGGATAAATATATCAAACACTATATCTTCCACCCATTGTTTCTACCAAATCATCGCAGAAACAGAACAGGGTAGAGTATGTGACAATTCTTATACTCCCTCCGTTTTTCTATTTATGGTACTATAAGTTTAGGTATTTAAATTTATGTGAAGAAAATGAATGGATGAAATTGAATATAGAAAGTAAAAGGTAGAATGAGTGGATGAAATTGAAAGAATCTTACAAAAAATGAAAAGAGTATCAAATAAAAGAAAATATTCATTTATAGTAAGAGCGGCATAAATAGCAAAACAAAAGGAGTACCATATTCATGGGTAGCATGACTTTGTAATATACGTTTAAAATATGTATTTTAAAATTATTATTTGAGCATACAATATTTATATAGTTTACAATGAAATTATGATAATATATGCGCAATATATCCAGTAACTAAATATACTTTACAGTAAAAAAATTAATGCACTCTCTCTTACTCCCTCCGTCCTATTCTAAATTGCTTCTCTAATTTTTTAGAGCCAAACTTTGTAAAATTGGACCCTAAATATAAAATCAATGTATAAATAATAAAAATATCATGTGAGATATCAATTTTTTATGTGGTATTATTATAAATAACTAGAGATTTTTACGGTCAAATAATCTCATTGAAAACCGTAAAACCGCTGGGATAAATATATAATTTTTGCCCACGTGTGAAAGGATTTAAATGTACCGTAGTTTATAAAATGTAACCGCCGGTCTTCATTCTGGTCAAAGTCTTTTCTCATCACTCGTGTTTTTGAATTATGACTGGACTACTTCAATAATGAAAGGTCAATTAATTCTCTCTTTAAGAAGGGGTTTTGGCATTAAATAATTGTTTCTTCACTCTTTTACGCTTCTAAAATCACTGGTTCATACTTGCTTACCGTTTCTCATTCATCGGATATATACTTGGACAACACGCTATATCGTATGTGTTAGAATATCAGATCTTGGTACATATACACGACATATCATATGTATATAAACTTCTTCAAAATAGTGGTGATAAAAAATTATAGTATTGTAGACTCAACAAAATTTTAAACCTAAATTTGAGATGAAAATAGTATTAAACAAGAAGATGTTTCTTGATAGATGATCTGGTCTTATGGATAAATTACTGAAATTTTCATCTATACACCGCAGTCAGTTGTTAAATTAAATATTCCCATGTCTCAAACTGAGTTGCACTTTTGCTATTTGACAGTCAACACTGTTAAACTTTGACCACATATTTGAATAACTATACTCCCTCTGCCCCGCTCAAACTTACTACTTAATTTTATATCACTATTTAGTGTCCAACTTTGACCACATATTGAATAGATATTATAAACAATAATATTATCATATATGATATGATTGAATTCGTGGTAACAAGTAGTTTCTAAATATCTACTTTTCATTTTTCGTTATTATACGTAGTTAAACATATTAATGGTCAAACATATTTTTGACAACCGTTAAAAAGATTCCCTGAAAATTGAGGTAGGGCGGAGGGAGTATAAATAATACTCCCTCTGGTTGCTTAAGATTGGCTCCCAACAAAAGGGCTCAATGTTTAAGAAAAGTAAAATGAGTGGTGAAGATTGTATTGAGAAAGTAAAAAGTAAATTGAGTGGATGAAAATAACCTAAACTTTGCCAAAAGGGGAAGGAGCCATTGTTAAAAAACCAACCAAAAAAGGAAAGAGAGCCAATGTTAGGAAACCAGAGGGAGTAAGTGATAACTTAAAATCGAATCATCACTAGTACAACAAAACATATAAAATTAGCATATAAAATTTGAAGCATCTAACTTAAGTTTTATGTCAACTTGTGAAAATGTCAATCGCCATAACTACCGAACCATCAAACATCATTCATTACAAAATGGTTCAAATGCCCTAAAAAATCGCTAACATAAAAACTGAAAAATTCAAACCAACATAAAACATCAATAATAATCAAGCGCCTCAACACTAACAATCAACCATCATAACTGAAAAATCAATGTCAAAGGATAAATAACAAACAATCAAATTATGTTTTCCTCGACTTGTTTCTCTTTGCCGCTGGCATTTTCACAAATTTACCTTCTCCTACTGTTTTTGAAGAGGATGACTCTCACACTCCATCAACGCACAAACCAAAGGTCGACTACGGTCATCTATTCAAGGGAACACCTTTGGTAGTATGGTTCCTCATAGCATTTTTTAATATCTCATCAATGACATCATAGAGCTCTACCTTGGAAAGTATTCCTGTGAAATAACATAAAACATCACATACAGTAATTAAAACATCAATATATGAAATTAAAACGTCACTGATAACTACATTGAGAAACATCAAATACAGTATATAAAACGTCAATATCAAAGTATAAAAACATCAATGGTACACACTAAAATATCAAAAAATAAAACTGAACATCAGTTGCATACTTTGATATTAAAACACCACAAGTATCAAAAACTGAAATTATAACATCAGACCAACACACATAACAATACCTAAAACCTAAAACATGAAATATCAAACAGAAAACGAGAAACATCAACAACGGTATCTAAAAACGTCACATCTGAAAAATTGCAAAATTTACAGTTCCTACTTCATTCTCGATTGCAACAACAGTGAACAAGTATTCTTAGACATCTAAAAAATAGCAACAACAACACAAAAATTAGCACAAATCGTATCAAAATCCTAAAATATCACACACAATAAAAAATAACAAAACTGATCAGAAATTGCACAACACTACAAGCATCAAATACTTAAATTAAAACACCACACCAACACATATAACAATACTTATAACCTAAACATCAAACATAAAACTTGAAACATCAACAACATTATCTAAAAGATCACATATGAAAAATAACAAAATTTACAGATCATCTTTCTTTTTCGATTGCAGCAACAGTGGGTAAGCATTCTTAGACATCTAAGAAACATCAACAACAGCACAAAAATTAGCACAGATCGTAACAAAAACTAAGATATCACACACAATAAAAAAACAACAAAACAGAATATCAATTGCACACTTAAAACACTACAAGCATCAAATGTTGAAATTAAAACATCACACCAACACAAATTATAATACTTATAACCTAAACATGAAACATCAAATATAAAACCTGAAACATCAACAACAATATCTAAAATATCACATATGCAAAATAACAAAATTTACACATTCTCTTTCCTTCTCGATTGTAGCAATAGTGGGCAAACATTCTTAGACATCTAAGAAACAACAACAACACAAAAATTAGCACAAATCGTAACAAAACCCTAAGATATCACACACAATCAAAACTGAACATCAGTTGCACTCTTAAGCATGAAGACACCACAAGTATCAAACACTGAAGTTAAAACATCACACCAGCACAAATTACATTACTTAAAGCCTAAAACATGAAACACCAAACTGAAAACGAGAAACATCAATAACCGTATCTAAAATATCACAGCTGAAAATTTTAAAAAAACTTACAAATCCTTCTTCCTTCTCGATTGCACCAACAGTGAGGCAAGTTTTCTTAGTGATCTAAGAAACAGCAGCAGCAACACAAATATTAGCACAAATCCGTAAGATTAACTCACAAAACACAAAAAAAAATTCCCCAAATATTACTAATTATAACCTACACAAATCCTTAGAATATGACATGAACCAAATAAAGTAAACAAAAATAATAATAAAAATGCATAAAAAATCATAGCGAATACGTTACTTGTGAAGATAAACACAAAACGAAGGTCGAATTGTATTAGATCACCGGAAATCGAAGCTAAAATTGGCAAAATTACCGGAAAATGAAACACAACTTCCATGTGTTCTTACAAATCACTGTGCGCAAAAATTATGGAAGAAAAATGGAGAACAAATGCGATCGAATAGAAGGAAGGGAGAGGTTGAAACGCAGAGAAAAGGGAAAAGGGGAGAGAGGAATGAAGAAGAAGAAGAAGAAAGGAGAGGAGAGAGAATATGTCAGAAAAATATAGGAGAAGTGGAAGAAAGATTGATATTTATACCTGAACTTTAATGTAAAATAACAATTTTCCATCCAGTCTCTGAACTTTTAAAACTTCAATTTGAAACCCCATGCCGAATTATTTGCAATTTAATCTCTGGTCTCACTGTAAAACCGTCTTATACAAGACTTTTGAAACTAAATTATTTAATAATATTTCATTTTTAAAAATAATATAAAATAAAACAAAATATTTACGAAAAGAAAAGGAAAGAACGTAAAATTATTTTCCAATATTTTTTTGTCTGTAGGTTTGCCATGTATCAGCTCGCGATTGGGACATGTGGCACACATGTTGTGCAGCTCTTATTTTATAATTTCATGCAATGTTATACATGGCGCCATCTGATTGGGCTCATGCCACAATGCATCCACGACCTTTTTGGAAAAAGAAAAAAAACCGTTGTGCCACAAATAGCAATTTGATGATATAATTTACTGAAAATAATGAAAATAATTTAATTTTTTTACTACGAATGATGATATATACAAGAACGAAAAAATAAATTATTTAATAATTTTAAAAAATGAAATTCAATTTTAAATATTCTAAAATATTATTAAATTTCACATTCAACTTATTTTGGGTGGACAAATTTATTTAAATTAAATAGTAATAGTAAAATTAATGAGTATGATAGAGAAAATCAAGTGGGGTCCATGAATAGTAAGGAGTGGTCTCTTACCATTGTGAAGAAAAAATGAATGGTCTCTTAAAGTGAGGTGAAAGAGAAATTAAGAGAAATAATATATTTAATTGGTAAGAGACCACTAGCAATGTCTACCATTACCTTGTTCAGGCCATGTATTACATGAATGAACATGGTGTACGAATTGCTCTTAGAAATACTTGTGCAACAATTTTATATTTCTCTCATTCAAACTTATCCTCTCCACAAAGCCAAACAGCCAAAAGCAAACTCAAAAAATCAAAAATTGAGGGGCCACCGCAACCACCAGATCCGGTGGACCGGCGGCCCCTCCCCCATCCTAACTGTAGTTTTTCTTTTCCTTTTTAATAGTTTTAGTAGTTAATTGATTTTTTTTGGTGTAGAGACGACCAGTCGAACTAGAAACCGGAGAATAAGTTCAAGTGTTGTCATATCAACGAGCGAAGAAGAAGCTGATACTGGACTTCCCGGTGGGTTGAGTTGGGTTGGGTTGGGTTGTTTTGTCTCTGGTCTCCCAAATCTTGTGCGCCTTTACCCCGATTTCAGTTCAGTAGTAGTCTAGTTAGCCACTAAGACAATCAGGGTGTTGTGTTCGACTGACCAGGTGCAACTCGGGTTCTACCTCCCTAATAAATGATGATCTTTAAGTCTCTATACGCCAATTTGGCGTGGAGCAAGTTTCGATACACCTTGTCGGTGTGGAACTCAAGTGGGGAGGCTCACCCCACTCACTCTCAGTGAGCCAGCCATGTAAAATTTTATCCCACCTTGTAATAGTTAG
>JAULKJ010281691.1:0-13196 GCA_032355405.1 Rubia balearica | reverse complement strand
TATAAACAAACCTTTTAAGTGTACCTTGCGAGCTAGACGCTTAGAAGTCGAGTTGAGTGTACCCTGCGGGCTAGACGTTGCTTCTCGTGCAACTTGAGTGGTTTGGGCGAAATTCCATCCAAGTTTAAGATCCAAATTCCGCAAACCAAAGTCTTCACAAGGAGATTCATATCAGTAGATACAGAGACAAAGAGACTACCTCTTCTCTTCTCTTTTCTTTTAATAAATATTTCCTAGTTTATGCCTATGGCATTGAATCCAATGCTTGAATTGGGTCCAATATTCATGAAGTAGTGTAATTTCTTGGGGATTTTATTTGCATTCATGACTAGGTAATGGTTTTGTGAGATTCAAGATCTTCCTATCCTTTATGCCTATGAATATTCAGGTTTGACTTGTGCTTATTATTCTTCTGAGATGCAAGTTACACACACATATATATTCTATGATGCACCATAGTTTTGTATGTGACATGTATCGTTTTAAGCTTTTTTGCTCCTTGTGAGTGTCGAGTTAGTCGTATTGTAGGTTCGTGAGTACTGATTTTATAAGTATATACATATATAATCGTGAGTATCATTCCAATTGTTATAGCCTAACTTGATTGGAATGGACCCTGATAGATTCGGCATGGTAGTTTGTAGTAACTAGGGTTTTCGTGTAGCAACCATTATCTTTTCAACCCTAAAGTCATCGTGAGACGCCAATTACTTTGCCTCTATAGGCTTAGGGATAAGCATCCACAGTGGAGTGCCCGAGATGTATTTCACTATGGGGAAAGATGAGCGATGTACGGATCTCTAATCGCCGAGACACTGTCCCTAATTACGGAGACGGTGTTGATAGGATCAAATGTGCTTAGGTACCTTTGTGTGATATACATTGAGAAGTGCTTACTATCACCCACATGACATAGACATGAGATAGGTTTATATGTCTTATATGCAATTAATCTAGGATCAAAGTTATTTACCAATCATGTTACAAAAATATCCCCAACACTAGTATAAAATAGTTTGATCTCTTATTTTGCAGGATAAGTAGTTGTTAGACAAAAACCCGCAAAACCCTTGTTTGTAGCACTGGATATTCCTGACACACAATTAGAGTGATGCCTAATTGTAACTTGTGTTGAGTAAAATTTTGAATTACAACATCTCTGTGGATGACCCCGGACTTACCACTAGCTACTCTCTAGTAGTTTGTAGTGAGCACGGGAGCAAATTATAAATTCTATCTTTGATGTTCCAGCGCTCTATGGGTTAGTAACTGCTCTCCTGTAAAAAGGTTGATGTTATTAACGACTCGCAGAGTGCAGATCAAGTATTGATAAGGATGTTGATTCAAACAGGATATTCATATGCTTCATTTTTAAAATTTGAGTTAACTTCTTCGCATCTCACTTCTATTCGCTGATATTATTATTGTTTTTACATGATAATTTACAGATTTAAAATGATTCAGGTCAATTTATGTATATTTTGGATGAACAAGTAATTTTAAGTTTTATGCAAGGCATAAAATATCAAACACTAATAACTCAAAATAAAATGAATTTAAAGAATCATTAATGGAACTACAAAAATAAATAAATATAAATTTAGCATATAAAAGTGTCAACCTTTAATTTTAATTTTTTTCACCATCCTGTAAATGTCAATCGCAATGACAATCAAACCATTATTAATCATTCATCACAAACGGGTTGAAATGCCCTAACAAATCTCAAACATAAGAACTCAAAAATCCAAATCAACCCTAAAACATTAATAACATTCCATTGCCTCTGCACTAACAAATCCACCATCATAAATGAAACATCAATGTCAAAAAATGTATCTCAAACAATCAAATTCTATTTTCCCTGACTTATTTCCCTTCGCCATTGGCATTTTCACAGACTTAACTTTTTCTGCTGATTTTGAAGAGGATAACTCCCCTATTCCATCAACTCCAAGATCAAAGGTTGGCTCCGATCATCTGTTCAAGGGAACTCCTTTAGAAGCATGATTCCTCATAATTTTTTATTATCTCATCAATGGCATTGTGGAGCTCTAAATTGGAAAAGTATTCTTGTGAGATTATAAGAGTAGTAGACTTAATTGCTTAAAAATGATCTATAACACCTTCGTCCAAATCGGACATTAAGGCCCTGGTGACAATGTCAATGTTCCTCTTGAACATGTAGAAAGCTTGACCAATGACCTACAAACATAAAAGCAAAATTTAGGAAAAAGCGAACATAAACATTGATAACTACACATGAAACATCACATACAAAAATAAAAATATCAATATATGAAAGTAAAACATCACAACAACACACATAACATCACTGACAACTATACTAAGAAGCATAATATACATTATTTAAAACATCAATCTCAAAATTTAAAAACATCATCACCACTCTAAAATATCAAAACAACAAAACTAAGCTTCAGTTACATACTTAAACATGAAAACACCACAAGCATCAAACACTGAAATTAAAAAAATGACACTAGCACAGATAATAATACTTAAATCTTAAACATGAAACATCATAAACAGAACTAGAAACATCAAAACCAGTACCTAAAAACATCACAGCTGTAAAAGAGTAAAACTTACAGATCCTCTTTCCTTCTTGATTGCAGCATCATGGGAAAGTCTTCTTAGACATCTAAAAAAAAACAAAATCACAAAATGAGCAAAAATATTCGTAGAGCACATATATTTAACCCTGGTCACACAAATATGCCTTGTCATGCTGTGTTCGTTGATATTTAAAGATGCTGTGTTCGTTGATATGCCATGTCATCTATGAACCGATGTCCACAAATGCAATATTGGACAATCCGACGTTACACTCTCTTTAGCACGGCGACTATCAATTCGTTCAACCGGACGTCATACACAGGTCGATCACGGTTTCGTCAAAATAATATTTACCCCGGTAATTATGATAAAAGTAAAAAATCAATGTTAAAAAATATAATTTACCACGGTTCGAACTGCACTGTAATGTCATTGAGAAGAACATGCAACTTAGGTTACGGTCATGAACGATGTTGCAGATGTTTAAGGTGAGATAGCCCTCCCTAATGTCACACGCAGTTAGGATAGTCGGCAGCCTCAGAATATGTACCGATGTCGCTCTGTTGTCGGCATGATTATTGACTCATGAATATTTACCTCGGTTCTTTTCAGAAAAATCAAATGTAAAAATTAGTTTATCTCGGTTTTGAACCAAGGTAAAAATTCATATTCACCTCGATTTTTTATGGATGAAAATCAAGGTAAAACCCTTGCAGAACCGAGGGAAAATGTTCTGTTGTAGTGTATTACACACAATCAAAACAAAAACAAAATCAACACAAAACCCGAAGAATAATACTTAAATAACATCATATGAAACCAAAAAACAATAAATCCCTAAGAACTATTTACCGATCACAAAAAAAACAAAGCAAGACATATAACTGCTTAAACCCTAAAACATTAAATTGAACAGACAAATAACTGCAATTCAATGACATTATCACCAGAACTCAAAAATGAGCATAATAATACAGTAAAACCTACACCATCCATAGCAAAACACATGCACCAAAAAATTAAACAAAATACGTATAAAAAATTAAAGTGAAGACATTAAGTTTGAAATAAACACAAAATGAAAGTCATATTATGTTAAATCACCCAAAAATGCAAAATAGCAAAAATTTTGGAAAATGGAGCGAAAATTCCAAGCGTTCTCCGTGAACCATTGTGCTCAAGAAATGAGGGAAAAATGGAGAGAATGTGAGGTTAAATGGAAGGAAATGAGTTGTTGTGTGTTGTTGATATGCATATCTAGATTTAAATGTAAATTATTAAAATTGCACATTCAACCCTTGAACTTTAAAATTTTTTATTTAAAACCCCATACTAAATTCTTTACAATTTAATTTTTGGTCTTGCTGTAAAATTGTCTTATACAAAAATGTTTTAAATATTATGATCAAAGTTAAAATGTTTTTATAACTAATGAATAGGTAGATTTCACTTTATAATAAGAAAAAAGAGTATAAAATTACAGTACTTATAATCTCAACTTTCCAATTACACCGTCACTCACAAACCCATCCAATTTTTGCCACTACCTCTGTCGAATGTGGAGAACCGTCAAATGGTGAGCACCGGGTTTCAAGACTGATGTCATGCGTGGAGGGTCGTGCATCGTTCCAGCGTTCCCCATCCTACAAGCCAACGCATCCGAGTATTTTGTTGCAATTATCACAAACAATTAGATCTCATATATAAATCTTAATAAATGTTTCATTTCTTTATGCCTAATAGAAAATTAGCTACTAAACATATTAACGTAAAATAAATATATAATATGAAAATCAAACATTAAAAAAATAAAATAAACGCAAACATAAAACACAAATCCAACTATTTCAGAGAAAAGTTCATGTTGAATTTAGTTATAGTTGATTCTTGCTAGATTATATTTTAATTAGAGAAGTACTCAATTTATAATTGATTTTTGCTAGCCATTGATAAAGTAAGAAAAATTGAATCATGTGTTATAGCTAATTCTCGGTAGTCAATAAATGGTTGGTTCATGCAAATTGATTTATTATAGCACCTCTGATCGGACAAATTATTTGTTAATGTGAATTAATAAATTATTGAAATTCAATCTCATCACTAGTGAAGATTAGGCATATTAAAGGCGGTTCCATCGGACAAGTGACTTCTCTGTCCACGCCTTCGATCATTTTCGATCAAGGGCAGTTGCGAAAACCGCCTTTAAAAAGCTACCATTAAAGGAGGTTATAAACTGCCTTTATATGTGGGGTGGGAACCACTTTTGACGAGTTTCAAACATGGAACTTAAGGCTGAGCCTCAGATGCTGGAACAGTTATGAGTTGGAAACTTTGTGGAGGTTCCGTAGTCGTACCATTAGTCTAAGCTTCAAATATGGTTCCGGCCTCGTTCGCGTAAACCGGACCTGCACTGTATTTTTATGCAAAAAAATGTTATTTTGAACATTGACTTCTAAGTCCTGATGGGAGGGTCGGAGAGGTTCTTCCGAATTCATAACTGTACTTCAGGATCATGGGAAATAATGAAAGAAGGTCAAATCATGGTTATATGATTAGAAGTCCACTCAGAAGATTTGGTAAATTTTGGCCATTTCATTATAAAGCAACTTGAAAAAGGCTCGTATAACCCATCCAAATTGTATAAAATACAAGACACTATGACACTAGCTATAAAAACATATTAGGACTACGCTAGCGAAGCAACAATCTATCAATAGAAATAGAAATCATGGAAAATTATTTTCCACACAACTAATATCATCATATATACTAGTTTCTTATACTATAACGTTGGGATTTTCAATTGAAGAGGAGCTGACGTGCACTAGATACCTGACCAAGAAATTTCTAACGATGTTGATATCATCTTGCGAATACAACATGAGAACCTCTTGAAAATTTTGGGAATTGAAAAATATGAAAAATATGAGTAATGGGACAACTTGTTATGTTACCAAGATTTATACTAGAATAACCTCAATGCTCATTTCATTAATTTCAAGGTAATCGTCATGTACATGTGCATTACATAATAGCCGCACTCCCATATTTTCGCTTGTTTCTTGTACTAATAAATAAGAATGAAATTAGTAAAAAAATAATAATTATAATAAGTTTTGACAAAATAGTATTGGCCAACATCTAAAGAAAATCACACCTTAATTTCTGTTAGGTCAAAACCCAGTACTAGTATCGCTTGGATCATTGATAGAGGCACCCAAAATTTTAACAAATACCTCGGATGGTTGGAAGTGCAGAGAATCCATCAAGTAAATGTACTTTTTCTTGGAACAATAAATATTAATCTCTAATAGTCCCTATAACATATATATATATATATAAATGATAATGCATGAATGGATTTGCTTATATGAAATGAGTGTGTAACCATCACCTATCAAAATATGGAAAAAAGAATAATTTTTATCCATTCGTCCTAAACTTATGTGGATGTAGTCAACTCTCTCTTGGACAATACAATAAAATTTTTAAGTCATCACTAGGCACAAATACCCTATCTATCCCTTCTCCTTTTTGTTAGAAAAATAATACATGTACTTTCCAAACAAAAGTGGTAACATTAACAAAAAAATGTTCAGAATAATAAATAATATATTCAAATGCATAAAGCTATCCTACTCACAATAGGCAGAGGGACATTAGCGTATGGTTCACTTGGTTACACCTTCATAGGTCTTCAAAGTCAATCCATGAGGCGAAGATTTCTCACTTTTGACTGAATACGCATTCGTTTCTCGAGAATAAGTATGTTGAGTTCCGTTGGTGTTTGGCCATCATATCATACAAGATCCTCACGAATTGCAGTGACCCTTTAATAAAATATGCCCTTGTGACAAGAGATTTAACATTTTTGCCTCTTCTACGATCGGCTTAGGTGTCGTAGTGAGGGTGTCTTTTAAATGACGATCTTTTAGAGGGTCCGCATAAATTAGAAAACGAGGCCATATAAAAAACATTCCTCAGGTATGGTCCCACTCGCTTGTAGTGGGCACCAGAAATTGGCAATAAGACATTGAGCACCTTCAGATTCTCCAATGAAACTCTACAAATACCATCACTAATTAGAACAGAGTGTTGATGTCTTATTGACTCGTGTAAAATTCCGTCAGCTACGTTAAGTGGCCTACCCTTATCACCTTGATCAATGTATAGATGACACAAATGCAATGTCTAGAATTGTATTAAAATACTTATGTAAAAGAAATATCAACCCAAATACTTATCAGAGAAAGAAGTAAATTGATTGTACATTTTTAGGTGGTCATTATCACTTTGTCATGGTTATTTTCTTCGTTTGTTGGCGTATCAGGAATAGGATGTTGTTTCATCTCAACTTATCCTGGTGAGTGGTGAGATCCTCTAGATGGCGGAGCTCAAAGGGGCTAAATCATCTAAATTCTCGGGTAGCAGGAGACTGATGTGTTCGATTAAATTTAGAATCAATATATCTTGTTGCTCTATTTGTCTGTCTCGAATAAGGCTTTCTTTTTCAAGACGTGGATTTTTTATAGTTTAACCCGATAATATCTTAATGTGCTTGATTCTCGTTCCGCTACTTCAATCACGGGGAGCTTTATCTTATCCACATTATTGTTTTGTTAGCTCTTTAGGAAGAGATCACACCTCACAATTTCATCCACATCAATGGGTGTTACTAATAACCTCGCCTCATCCTTGGTCATTCCCCCCTAGTTTGAAATTTTGACATCCCTTTCAAAACATTCTTGCACTTATTTGAGGACAGCAAATCCATAACCCCCATGGCTCTTCCGATGTGGATTTATGTTTTTCGATGCAATACGTTATTTTTTACCCTTGTACCCTACATTAGGATGTCATAGCCATGTCAATACTAAATAATGTTAATCTTAAGACACTATAAAATTTTTAAAAAATGGACTAACATTTTCCTTAGTCTCCAAGACTCTTCTCTTTGGATCTTCCAACTTTCTGGTTGAATATGCATATAAGTTAACAATGGACAATATCCTTTCCTACTTGAGAATATGTAATTTCAAGAAAATGTGTACTTGTGTTCTCTATAACATCATGGCCATCATCTTCTTCTTTAAATCCTCCAAATCTGGAGCATCGATATCAAATGGCCTCTACTAAGATTAGCATGTGACATGATGATACACATTAATTTCATTAGATCAATTTTATTTTTGATAAAACAAAAGTTATTGAAGCATGTTTAATATACATTTCAATATTGGTACCTTACACTCTTTCCATAGGACGTCTTTGTATCCTTTAATAATCTCGTGATCAATTATCGTATTAATTGTCTAACCTCGTTCTACCAACCTTCCCTACCCAACTTGACCACTTATCACGTTCTTCCGACAAATAGTTTCCTGCTTTGTTGAAAATCAACACAATTAACTCCTTCCTAGACATTCTCCATTTTAAATTCCTACAATATACCCTAGCGATCCCAACCTACCCTCCCCTCTCTTCCTCATCCTCCTGAGTGCCTAATGTATCGGAATTTACACCGTTGGAACATGCGGGTTCTTCCCGACTTATTTTTCGTGACATTATTCTACCTAACAATATGCATTATAATTAATTTCCAAATAATTACATTAAAAAAGATGAAATTCCAAACAATAATTTTACATACTAGGCTCATCATATCACATTCCACCTAAAAACAACTTAAGAATCACACTCAAAGGAAAAATGGAGCTAAAACACCCATTTATACCACAATACTAACACTTCAATATTTACCTCTTCATCAAGAGAAGGGTATTAGAAGTCAAAATGATCTACGATGACTACATTCTTCATGGAGTAAACCTAACCACAAAAAAACCTCTTTCATGGTGATTCTTAGAGATTAGGTTACGTAGATAAAGATGCCTAGGGTTTTTGGTGGTTTGGATCTTTAAGTGTGATTTGTGGAGGGATTTGTGATGGAAGGAGTGAAAGAATGGAAGAGAAAGGTTTTTGAAGAAGAAAATGGGTATTAATTATCCATTTGAAAATTGCATTTAATGATTTGCATTCGACAAGGTCTAAATGTCAGTTCCAAGCTCAGAATCAATTTCGGACCTTGTTACCAGTTCAGAAGTGGTTCTCAAGCTAGAAAAAAAATGAATGAACTAGGTTTCAAGTTCGGAACCTAGTTCTAGTATAAAAAAATCAAAATCGGGAATTCAGTTTGAATTGCTCTAACACCGCTCCAAAACTGCCATAATTTCCCAGTTTTCCCCAATTCGTCAACTTTACAATACAAATCCAAAAATTGTGAGGCATCGTAGTGGTAAAGAGGGTGGAGGAGCGGCGAATGCCTCGTTTCGTAGTCATCGTTCACTCCACGAGTCGGAAGATTCCGATCGATTCTTCAATGTCAACGCCAAATAAAGGTACGTGGATTTTTATCGTAGAAAGTTTCTGAATCCAATGGTTGTTCTTAGTTCAGAAATAGAGCCTGTCATGCTTAGGTAGTTAGCTTCAGAAATTTGAGCCCTCAAATTTTGATTAACTGTTGAAATTGGATGAAACGGTCCATTATGATGAGGTTTTGAAATTTTATGTTAATTTAAGGAAGAGTAATAACAAAAAAGACCAAACTATGGTTATTGGCATCACAATACTAATAACAAAATTAACAATTAATGATGTCCTAGAATGTGCGTACACCGACCTTACTAAATTGAGGTCTGTAGATACCAATGGTTCTATTGAAATATTCCATCAACAGAATTGACCTAGGGTTATTGAGGCCACCCTCTATGCTTGGTTACTATGGGTAGAAATTATTTTCATAGGAATGGTGAGGCGTCGGGGCAGACTGAGCGTTATGATGTGGGGTATTGTATATAGAGCATAGGTTAGTGTATAAGTGGATTTGCTAGAATGTCCTTCAATTTGGTGGCCATGCTTACGAGCCATCTACTGGGAGCCTCATGCTATTCTACTATGTGATAGAGGGAGTAAAAATTAACCTGGGATATACTATTTTCATATTTATGTTGAAGGCAGTGGCGAGTAAAAAGAAAGATCTCCCGTATGGTGAATTGATCATTGCGTTGATAAAAAAGTGAAAAGTTTTTCCTGTTGACAAATCATTACATTTGGAGTACTATAACGGGGGCTTGGTTCGACCATAAACATTTTGTTTTGGACACTGACAAGAGATATGTTCATTGCACTATCCTCGAGTCAGCCGCTAGAGCCGCTAAGAGAAGGAAGGGTGATGTTATGGAAATTGCAGTGGCATCTACATGTAACGAGCATTGTCAACTATGATTATGATTTTCTACACTTTTGCAATTGATACTCAAATTAATATGCATTTATGTTTTATGTTTTTTTCTTGATCACTGAAGTTCTTGGATGAGTAACTTCAAAAGGTACATGTTATCCAATCGAAGCGGGTACATCAAATTCAGAGCTTGCAGTGGCATATTCGAGACAAGAAAAAATCATTAAATCGACTGGCCTCCAAATTGAGCTAAGTCACAATGACAAAATGCCAAACTTTAAGTCTGATTGCTCGAACGACGATGAAAGTGAAGATGAAGATAAAAAGGAAGAGGAGAGAGGGGGTGCTGAGTATGAGGAAATTGACTCGGATATTGAAGCCATGTTCGTCGAGGATGGTAGAGATGAGGACTAGATGATTCTTGGATGATGAATTATTGAATTTGAACATTTATTTAAAGTTTCTTGGAGATTTGGTTGTTACTTTTATTTCAATTGGTCATTTGGATGCTTTTGTTCTTAATTTGGATGATTTTATCCTAGGTTTATCTAACGTAGGTGCAATGGTAGAGTGAATCATTTTTAGCATTTGATACATGTTTAGTGTCTATTTTCATAATGGTTATGTCAATTGTGAACATCTAATAAATAAATTTTAAAGAAACAAATACAATACCTGATTGTCCGAACAAGTTATGAATATGGAACTCTTTCGGAACTTCGTTATTTTAAGTCCGTATATACTTCCGAGTTTAGAAGTATCCTCCGACCAAAAATGATGGACCAAATAAATTCGGTTCCAAACTTGTTGTAGATTTTTGTTTCTGCACTAAACAAAACAATGCTGTTTTTTGTATTTTTTTGAAGAGCCAATTACAAGTTTCGAGTTCAGAGCCACTTATTTGGGCTAATGTTTTTTAGCAACCCAAATTTAAATACGAATCTAGAATTTAAATTTGTATCTATAATAACTAGAATTAAATTTCTTCTAAATTCATAACTAGCACGTGTATATTAAAAAACCCCCAAATCTGGATTCAAACAGTCCCAGTTCAGAGAACCCCAAAATGAATTCCGGCTCTGAAACTCCAATTTTCCTAAAATTTCAAACTATCAATCATGCAGGAACCCCAAATGTATTCTTCCAATCCCGATGAAACGGGTCACGTGCTACAAAATAAATCCACAAAGATTAGTCAAACAAGAAACCCAGCCTATGAGGAAAGGTTCGTATCTCTTCAAGCCAAACTAGGTTCGATAATTTAAGAGATAATGGGAAATGGATAGATTGATATATTATTGATTTGAATGTGTACCATAGCATAGGGTTATTCGACCCCATACTCAAATTTTATGGCCAACACATTCTAAAACTACTAACTTTAGACAAACCCACGTACTTTGATGAGTTATACCAATTTTATAGAAATTTGCATGAGGTTGAAGGTGGAGGCAGGTATTGGACTAGGGTGAACAGGTTTAGCATTGAGATTATCCCGTGGATCATTAACAAATTCATTGATTGTCCCTATAATGGTCTAGAGGACCCCTACCCTCAAGTAGGGGATTGGCCGTTAGATGATGTTTATCATAGGGGGGATTGTTCTGTTGATTATGAATATCCTAGTATTGACCCTGTGACTTGTGGTGTTGGATACTTTCAATGCAATCTGGTTTATCTTGGAAGGTTGGAATCCTTCAGTTCAGATCACCTCACCTCACCATTGCCCAACGAATTGTGTATGAGATAATAGCTGGGTCCATCATACCCACTCCAGGACACATCACCGAGACAACTTATACGACACTTATGATGTTCTACTATGTTATTAAGGGGGTAAAAATAAATCTGGGGGATGAAAATTTTTAAGCATATCATATGGGTTTTTTCGTCAAAAAAGGTAATTAAAATTACTCCCTTACGGGAATTTGATTGCCTTGATTTTGAGAGGCTTGTAGGGATTTACTTTTTATGGCCAGGATAAACCATGCAACTACGTTTACAAACAGTACTTTGTGAAGAACAAGTGGATACTCTTTGAGAACAACTGGTGTCAAAAGACACTTGATGCAACAGAGCCTAGCAACAAAGCAACGGTTGAAAAGGGTAAAGTTATTGATGTATTCACATATTTTCATTTTAAATTTTTTTTATTACTGATATTTTTATATTGTAGAGGAGTTAGACCCAAAATTTATTAAAAGTACGAATAACTGCTATAATTGGGTGTGCGATGAGGTGTGCCAATTAAGGGAGTATATATGGAAGTTTGACTGCAAGGAACATGCATATGAGAGATTGTTTAAAGCTTCCTGGATGGCCCGCCTTAAGCGATGATCTTCTGTGTGATATATGATAAGCTTTGATTTGCTCTATTTCTAAACTTTCTCTCATTGCAGGGGATTCTGTATTCGAATGAATTTAATGTGTTGATGATTAAAACCCTAGGATTTGATGATGAACATCTTAACATTTGCAATTTATTTTCAATTAATTTTGGTTTGCATCTTATAATATCCGAAGTCTAGCTATTGAATTGTGTTTATGACAAAGGGTCTATGAATTTTTTTTTTGTAAAAGGGATAATTAAGGAACAGGTGACAAAAACATCATCCCTCAATCCAACTCTATTTGTATACCAGCATAGTAATTTAACATCTTCTATGCAAGCAAACAACTTCTTCAACTATGGAATAATCAGCAGATACCATAAAACTTTGGTGGGTGTCTTATTTTTCGAAATGAACCCTACTTTTGCACCCTAGGAAATTTCATCCCACTTTAACTTGTACTGCGATTCACCCAAAACCCAACACCTTTCTTGATTCTCATCCTCCTTCCCCCCGTTAAACATAATATCATTCATGCATGCATGAATTTTCCCAATTCCAATCCCATTAGACAAAGAATTCTTTTCATGGCATACGATCTATCTTGAATAAGATTATCCTCAGAAAGAAATTCCCTTAGCAATTCAAGAGTCCCAGTTATCCCTTTATCTGTCAACTCAAATTTGGCCTTCAAATTCATCATCCTCAAGGTGGTGCTCAAAACGGAATGCTTAGACCTCTTATACAATGCCGTCCTCTTGCCATTGCGTAACACTTCTAGGATCTCAGGTTTACCATGAATTATCTAGAAACAGCCCCACAGTGTCATCGATTCCATCATCTCCATCTAAATCAACCCCTTCTTTACTTTTAACATCTTAACGTCTATCTGTCACAACCTTCGCGTGCCATATCAATGCGTGTAACTAGTTTGAATTACAAGATGGTCACACAACTTCTTCCTCCCAAAAAATACATGGGTCTCAATCCATGTATCATCAATTGCAAAATTGACAAGGTAAAAAATAAATTCTAGGGGAATAATA
>JAULKJ010281681.1:0-13197 GCA_032355405.1 Rubia balearica | reverse complement strand
ACTTATAATTTTTAAGATAAAGAGTCAGGGGGTTTGTCCATAAGTTTATGGACAAACCACTTTTCTTGAGACGTTGACATTCATCATGGTAGTTAGAAAACTATCTCGTCTAACGGGCAGCCAGCTAAAATAATTCTCTATATAGTAAGATACATTTTTCTTTTTATTAAGAGAAAGTCTCCTATTAAACCGACTAATGGTTAAACCAATATTGAAAAAACCCATTTTTAATAACGTTTTGGATAAAATTATAAATGCTTATATATTGTGATGCATTGTTTAAAAACTATAGGAATATCGTTACAACAGATGAAAATATACATCAAATAACCTCATTAGTTACATCAATTGCAAAACAAGGTCATCTTATAATTGATGTAAATAATTGGGTGATTTAATATTTATTTTTATTTATTGCAACGAGATTTCTATAACTTAAAAAAAATTAAATGTATAAATAATAATAATTGATCGTGAAAGTTATTGAAAAGATTTTTTTTTCATAATCGGTCTAACAAGAGATCTTTTCATATCTTTATCCATATACCTTTTTTTTTTATAAATAATACTATAGTGCCCTATACAAGTAGGCAAAATCTTGGGAAAAACCATTTTTTCATAGGCATATGGAAAGACGGGGTTGAATTGGAATTATAGAAAGGTAAAAAGTTTTAGTTGCAATATTAAAATTTATTATGCAACATGTAGGAGTGATACGTTTATGACCCGATTTATACAACCCAAAAGTTTTATTTGATTTATTCAAATTTACAGTTTAAACCTTGATTTTTTCCATAACTTATGGAAATATCGTCTTATAAGAGACGGACTCATACAAGTAAATAATTTATTTAGCTTATATACTTATTTTTATTTTTAATCTAAAGATTAAAAAACCCATCATCTATCTTATATTTAACTACACTTTAACTTTCAAGCAGTTGATTTGAATAAGATTCCATCTTTTAATTTGTATGGTAGAAACTTATGCGAAGTTAATATTTTAAAAATATTCGTTTTAACAAATTTAAGAAGACCTTAAATAATAATATTCTTAATTTCGCCTCGAATTTAATTTTATGATCAAATGTATTTTTAAAAATTAATCAAGTACTTTTAAATTACAGTTTTAAAAATATTAAACGTTATAAAATTAACTTGTTCTTAGCAAAGGCAAAAAAAAAGGTACAAGATAGCAGTATAGAAGAATTGTTTCATGTGTAATCATCAGATTATCATTTGTTTTCTTTATAATTAGCTCTAAAATATTTGTTATGATTTTTGAAATTAGGTGTAAACACTGCCTACCTCTCTATATATATATAGACATTCAATTAACTTATTATTAGCAAAGGAAAACAATGTAAACGATGTTAGTGTAGAAGAATTAAATAATCATATTATCTTCCAATTATCATTTATTTTCTTTATAATTAGGCCTAAATTAGTTTTTATGATTTATTAATTAGGTTAAACACTTATTACATACTAGCTATATATTATCTTATGTTTTTTTTAAAAAACTTATGTATAATTAGGATAATTTAATATTTTATTTATGAAACATATTACGATAAAACTAAGGTAACTTTTTCATTTTTTTATTAATCGACTGAATGGGTAAATAATAGGGATAATTTTATATTTAATTTAATTTTAATAATTAATGTTATAAATGAGATGATTTAAATATTTTATATTTATTACAAGGAGCCTCTAATAATTTTGAAAATGTTTTAAAATATATCTTCAAATATAAAATATGTTCTTACATGCATCTAAGCAACCATTATATTTTATGATGTTTAATTATATATAATTTTATTTAAATTGAATATTATATGTATTTCGTTTTAACTTTATCTTATATTTATTTATACAAGTTAAAAAAGTAAATTGTTCAATAATTTATATAATTAAGTTACATTTTTATTTTACATTATCAACAAAATATTATTAATAAATATGAAAAAAAATGAACTTCGTAGTTGAATTAGAATTATAGAAAGATAAAATATTTTAGTTGCAATATTAAAAATTTATTATGCGATGTATGGTAGTTTTTAAGTTTATGAACTGATTAATCCAACCCGAAAATTTTTATCTTGATTTCTTCCAACTTGCAATTTGAACCTTGGTCTTCTCATAACTTATAGAAAGACCGTATTTTAAGAGAAGAAATCATAACTAAAGATGAAAAAAGTCCAAGATAATATTACAGAAAAATCTAAATGGTATAGAAGAAAATTTTATAGAATAATAAAGAGTGATCCATGTTGTATTCTTTTTTGCATAATAAAATAGCAAAAATAAATATTTCAACTATTTATAGTCTAATGTGAATAAATATGTAATGCAATATTGAAGTCACTCATTTGGCTTCCAAACCGGATGATTTGGAGAAGGAAATGGTAACTGAGAATAGTAACCTGACTTTATTAATTATGTATACTCACTCTGTTTTCTCATTTATGACACACTTACTATAAAATGAATGTTTTTTTAATTTGGCACTCTTTCCATTTTTGGAATGATTCTTTCAATTTTATCCACACATTCTACTTTTTACTTTCTACCTTCTATTTCATTCATTTATTTTTTTTTCCACCTAAATGCAAACATCTAGATTTATGATGCCATAAATAGATAAACGGATGGAGTATGTGATTCCATATCTCAATGAATTTTTCTTTTTTAAAAAAAGGAAGCGTTCCATATTCCTTCTTCCCGTTTGAACACCACAACTACGAAAGGACCGATCCTTCACCAAAGCCACATCCAACTTCCAATCCAATAACCAGAGAAATCAATTAGTTTTGTTTTGAACTCCTTTATAACCTACCTTAAAAGCTATTAATTACAATTTTTTAAACATTATTTTCACTGGAAGTGTTCATGTGAATCATGTGTACTTCTTCATTGATGATTTTTTGAAGAGGATTTCAATTTAATGTTCACAATTTTAATGGGTTCATAAAGAGGAATCGTTGCAATGGGTTTTTATTATAAAAAAAAGAAATTTAAAAATGGTTCAGAGTATCGGTGAGTTTTCTAATTGTGGCGCATATTAAAGTTTTAGGTACCTTTTGGTTTTGATGGATTTTTAGAGAGGAATCCATTGGAATGTGTTTATTTCTTCTCAATTTTGGTAGCCTTTTGAAAGGGAATCAGTCGCAATATTATTATACATTTTCATTTTTTAAAAAAAGGCATCAAAGGGAGTGTAGGAACGTAATTAACACCTAATTATTCTTAATTTTGTTTATGGTAAAATAAAAGATTTTTTTTTGTTTGAATAGTTTGATTGGTTCATTTTATCTTCTAATTAAGAATTTTAATTATTTTACACTCTTACTAGCCATTTCAAATCTTTTTTACACCATTACGTGAAATTCTTTTAAATATTTTTTTCCAACATTTAAGTAGTAAATATATTAAATAAAATTATTTCATATGAAAATGCATAATAATAATGGGGATTGAGAAATTAATTTATCTAACATAAGGAGTTTAACGAAGTGATTGCAAAACAAACTCATTAATCATACGACTCGTAATAATGTCGCAATGTCTTGACAGTTAAGTGATATGACACAATTCTGTCACAAATTCGCATCTCATTTATAATTTTGTCATTTAATGAAGACATATCTGTAAAGTGTTGTAATGATTTGTCACAATTTTTGGAACATTATATAAAATGTTGCAATATATGTTACAAGAAATGCGACACAACAACAAAATGAAATAATTGTGCCAGAATTTTGCAACAAACTTATAATTGTATCGTCTAGTCAAGACATTTTACTAAAGTGTCATAGATAATTTGTCATAAACTTGAGACATTATAGAAAATGTTGCATATATGTCACAAAACATACGACACATCAAAGAAATGATACGATTGTGTAATGAATTAGCAACAAATTCATAATTGTGTCGTCTAATTATGACATTTTAATAAAGTGTCGCAAATAATGTGGCTTAATATTGGGACACTAAATAATATGGCGTATACGTGTCATAAGAAAGGTGATATAGCAATAAAATGACATAAAAATGTCGCTAATGATTGACACATTACCACAAGCATGGCCAATATAAAACATTTACACATTGGTCGCATATGTCCCAAAACACCCAACATTTTATTCCTAGACTACCCTAGTCCCCAAGACATAAGAATCTCTTAAACTCTCACATCTCAAAACCTACAATAATCTCTTACACTCTCACATTTGAGTTAGCCAAATACAACTCAGTGACTCATGATCGGGCGTCACCCCAATCGTGTGTCGATAATAACTAGTACGTACTAAGAAACAAGGGGGGTTTGTGTAACTAGCAACTACGAGCATGCAGATAGAGCGAAGTAAACTAGTGATTAACTAATCTTCGATGTATTTTCATAACATGACTGACATATGGATTTGATCCTCGTTTCAATTCAAATAAGCTTATAAACCTAACTTTTCACGTTATGTCACATAGAGTAGAGATGGCCGGGATTTCCCACTAGCTGTCACATAGAGGTTCTTCTCCCTTTAAACCATCTCACCTCCTTCGTAGGGATGCATTTTGATCTTTCGATACCACAATTCACCCTTCTACTCACTTCCGGTTCTAACGAGTTCCTGCTTAAAGATCTTAAGCCTTGTGTAGGTCGCAACTGCTTATTACATCATCGGGCTCTCCATTATGCACATCGACTCTAGGCTTAGAAAGGAAAAGGATTTGGTGTCTTGTGATGACTCTAGGGTTACTAAGATCCTACTCACTACAAACTATGAATACTCAATTGTTGGGGTAACCCAGGGTTTCGCCCGTTAGGAATTTCTATACAACAACCCTTAGTCCATTGCTCCTAACATTCAATTCCTCACACGACCAGCCAATTAGATTAAAGTCCAACTAATTGCCTCAATACTCACAAGATGGATTTAATGCACACATCTCCCCAGTACTCTTAAGACCAGCACTTAAGGCTAGCTCGATATTATACAATGAATGAAATCATGTGTGCGTCATAAAACATATCACGGCATAAATCATACAATAATATAAGCCACAAATCATACACAAATATTCATAAAAATAGAAAATTAGAGGAATTTAAGAATCTCGCAAATACAAGCCAAATCGTGAACACAAAGACTACCCTATGAAATACTACTACTCTACTAGCATTAAATCTATGGAAAATATAGGAATAAATGTCATGGAACTAAGAACTAAATGAAGAGGGGGGGAACCTAAAGAGAGAATTTCTAGCCTCTTCCTACCAAACTATCTTATTACTTTTCCATTTTTTGGAAGAATAAAAATAAATCACTACTTTCTTAAATCCATGGCATTCATTGGATTAAATGCCATGGGTCTAAGAACTAAATTAAGGAAGAAAAAGAACAATCTTAGAGAGAGATAATTCTCCTTGCCTTCCTTCCTACCTACCACTCTATAAAATCTACAATATAGCTACTTCTAAACACTAAAACCTCCTTTTATAGGTGATGATAAATGGGTCTCAAAAATCCCAAGTTGGAACCCTTGTGCCAAACAGGCACGGGTCGTACCGTATTGCACGACACGGCCGAGATAGCTCACGCAATCGTGCACTTGGCATCATCTGGGCACCTGCAAAATACATTATGAGTGCATTGGTCATGCCAAATTACACAAGCCTTCGTTTGGGTCTTCATCTTCTGCCTTCTGAGCACATAGGGCATGCCAAAATGCACATCCCATTATCTGAACTTGACTTCTTCTTTGATCTTCATGCACGGGCCGTGCAGGTTTACATGACTTGTCTTGGGTCCAAACTTGTCTGGCACGGGGAATTAGCACGGGCCATGCCATTTTACACAACCCTTTTCGTTTATTTGGCACTTCCAAGACTTGGCTCTTCTTTGACTCTTCTACCTTCTACCACCTTTTGACTCATGGCCTTTAGTAGTCTACTAATTTTTGCAATAGGCCTTCAATATCCCTACTCTGAAGAACTTACAAGAAATATACATATAACCTCACAAAAGAAGATCAAGAATATAGTAAGGACAAAAATCCATTAGACTCGAAATAGGCTACAAAATGAAGGATTTAGATAAGAAAATATTTTTTTTTAAAAAGGTCATCTAAACCCCTTATGATGTAAACCTACCTAAACCTAGCAATATACCTAAAAAATGATAACAAACGAGATATTAAATGCCTTTGAAAATACATGCATTTGACGTCTTATCAGCCGATCACTTAAGTAGGTTGATGCCCCTCGAAGACCTAGATTCCACCAAGGGAAGGCACAAGTTGGACCCATTCAGGAAGAGTTTCTCGATGAACAATTGGTTGGGGTTACAACTAGCCAACCTTGGTATGCAAATTTTGTGATCCCTAGTCGCAGGTAAGTTTCCCCCTTTCTTATGACAAGGCATAAAAGGATAGGTTGACGAATAAGGAGAGAGCATATGTGTGAGGCAATCCTTACGTATGGAAGTATTACCCCGACCAAGTGTTTAGGAGATGCATTCCCGAAAGTGAAGTGGAATACGTCCATACATTTTGTCATTCTTTCTATCGTGGTGTCCATTTTGGGTACAAGTGGACCATTAGGAAAGTTACGGATAGTGGCCTTTATTGGCCTAATATGTGGAGGGATACTTGATCATTTATCCATTCTTGCAACAAGTGCCAAGGGATGGGTAATATTTTTTTCAAAAATGAAATGCCTCAAACCCTTTTTATGCCTAGTGAGATATTTGATGTGTGAGAATGGACTTCATGGGACCCTTTCCAAGCTCACAATGGAACATGTATATCCTAGTTGTAGCAAACTATGTGTCTAAATGGGTGAAGGCCAAGGCAACCAGAAACAATGATTCAAAGATGGTGGCGGAGTTCCTAAAGTCCAACATCTTCCCTCGGTTTGGCATTCCCCAAACGGTGATTAGTGATAAGGGAAAGATTACTTTAGGTTCAGGATGTGAGAGTGTGAGAGATTATTATGTCTTGGGGGCTAAGGTATTCTAGGAATAAAATGTTGTGTGTTTTAGAAAAAAATTGCATGCTAGTTTAGCTTAGATCTTTCCTTGTTCTTGTTTACTCAAGGATAAGTAAAGGTTTAAGTGTAGGGGATTCTATGCGATGTTAAATGCATGTATTTCTTTGAAGCATTTAACATCTCTGTTGCTGTCTTTTTGGAGGCAAATTTCTAGGTTTAGGTAGGTTTACATCATAAGGGGTTTAGATGACCAATTTTAATTTTCTTATCTAATTCCTTCATTTTGTAACCTAGTTTAAATCTAATGGATTTTGTCCTTATGAGCATCTAATTGTAGATTGCTCGTAAGCACTTCGGAGTAGGATTAATGAAGAAAAATTGCAAATTTGGAAGAAGGTTGAAGGCCACGAGTCAAAATGTAGTACAAGGTATAAAGGTTGAAGAAAGAGCCAAGTTTGGAAGTGTTGAAGAAATGGCACAGGCCATGTAAAATGGCATGGCCCATGCCAGGGTTCCTGCCACGAGAAATGGGGCCCAAGATAGGTCGTGCAAAATTATATGGGTTGTGCACGATGATCAGGAGGAATTCAAGTCTAAAAGACGGGACGTGCATGATCACTTAGAAGGCTGAAAATAGAGACCCCAACGATGGGCCGTGCAAACCTACACATCCCGTCTGCTCAATTGATGTTTTACAGGCACCCAAAGGATGTCATGTGTAATATTGCATGAGACGTGCTGGCTAGGTCATGCAAACTGGCACAACCCGTGCCAACGTGGCACTAGGGTTTCAAAACTTGGGCTTTTTGAAGCCCATTTACCCTGCACTATATATAGTTCCTTTAGTCTCCTAGGGTTTAAGCATAGTTTCAGTTAATTAGATATTTTTAGAAAGAGGAGGCTAGGAACTCTCTCTCTAGGGTTTTCTATCTTCTCTCTTCATTTAGTGTTACATCTGTGTAATTTATTCCTATGATTTCCATGTAGTTAATGCTAGTAGAGTAGTTTTATTTCTTGAGGTAGTGTTTGTATTTATGAATTGATTTGGATTTGGGAGATTCTTATATTCCCCTAATTTTCTATGTTATGATTATTGTGTATGATTTGTGGATTATATTCTTGTATGATTTATTCCATGGCATGTTTTATGATGTACACATGATTTCATGCATAGCATAATATTGTGCTAGGCTTGAATGCTAATTTAGAAGTGTTAGATTATTGTCATTGTAGTCTTGTGAGTACCGGGGATATGTCTGCATTAAATCAATCTTATGAGTGCCAAGACAGTTGGTTAAACTTTAATAAAATTGGCTAATCGTATGAGGAATTATATGTTAAGAGCAGTGGACTGGGGGTTGGTGTATAAAATTCCTAATAGGGGAAACCCTAACTTACCCTGATAATTGAGTGTTCATAGTTTGTAATGACTAGGGTCATGTTGACCCTAGAGTCATCACAAGACATCGATTCATTTTCCTATCGAGGCCTAAGGTCGGTGTCCATACTAGAGAGCCTGGTGATATAATAGGCTTACTCCTGCATCTAACGGTGTGGCCTACACAAGGATTGGTTCCTTTAAGAAGATGATCGTTAGCACCGGGAGTGGGATTACGGGGTGAAATGCGGATTCGTAGGATTGGAACGCATCCATATTTATAAAGGAGGTGAGATAGTTTAACTGGAGATGGATGACTGTGTGAACATTAGTGGGAATTCCCGATCATCTCCAAACTATGTGACGTAATATGAAGTTAGATTTATAAATCCTTATGTGTTAGAATCTAGGATCAAATCTATATGTAGGTCATGTTATGCAAATACCCCCAAGATTAGTTAATCAATAGTTTACTTTGCTTTACTTGCATGCTAGTAGTTATTAGTAATACAAACACCCATCCCTCCCTTGTTTAGTAGTACTAGTTATTCCTGACTCTCAATTGGGGTGATGCCTAATTGTGGGTTGTGTTTGGCTAACTCTTAGATACTGGTATCTCTGTGGATGACACCAGAACTTACAACTAGTTACGTTATCATAGTTAGGAGTAAGTACACGAGAAACATATAAATATCATCTTTGATATTTTAACACTCGTGGGATAAATTAGAAGGACCCTGCGGGTACGGGTCGCAGTGTGGTATTTGTGTATTTTATTCAAAGTGAGCACACCGCGTAATCAATTTGGGTAAAAGTGTTATGTCTAATCACAGAGCGTTATGGGGGTTTACGGTTGAAGTGAAATATTTGTGGAGATATGTTTTTCCGTAACTTAAGGTAAATTGAAATTCTTATAGGTAAGTAATCATCATGGGTCACGGTTAACGATTTACGGGACACGACTACTTTTATCAACTAACTTACGTACCTATTTGTGTTAAAAGGAAGTGTTTTTTACGGAATGTTTTCTTAACAAAGATTATAAAAGGTGGATGTCGTGATTTGGTTAGGCATACTTGAAGTTATTTCACTTTTGCAAGAGTCATTAAGCAGTCCTAGACTGCTCGATTCGAAGTTACTATGCTTTATCATTTTTCATAATTTTAGTATGGTAACTATACGATCTGAATCGTCTTCTTCTTTAACCCGATATGTTACAAGTAATACCTATCGTTATAATGACGCCAGCTCCAGTAAAGAGCTTGTGGCTGGGGATGAGGTTAGAGGAATGTGGAGGAAAATGATAGTGCTATAAATAGATAAACTATATCAAAGTTGAATAAATATCACCCGTCTTTGAGCAATTTTGTGATTAGGGTACTTGCTTCAGTGGAAAGGGCCTGGAACCCCCCTGGATTTTTTTTTAGTTTTTATTAACATCATTATTTTTATGGTTTATCATTGCCTATTCCTGATTTTGTTAGGCTTTTTGAAGTAAATATGATGTAGTCCTCGCTTAACTTCATCGGAGGTGTTTAGCGCTATTGACTGGTTACTGAAGGAACCTTTACTGATGTCATTAGAAACCCTCAAAGGTCATAAGTCAAAGATATATATTTGTTTGGTGCTCCTTTACTCACTCCTAACTACAATAACTTACCTAGTGGTAAGTCTAGGTGTTGTCAATAGAGATATTAAGGTTTATGAGTTAGAATCACACGGCCCACTCTCGGGCATCACCCAAATTATGTATTGGGAATAGCAAGCATAAAATGGGGGGAGGGGTATGTTGAGATTGGAACAATAACTATGAGCATATAAGTACACAACTAGATTAATATATAATTAACTAGTCTTAGGGTTATTTGCATCACATGATTGACATAAACAATTTGATCCTAGACTTCTATCAATATTAGAGAACTATAACTCCATTTAGTTATACATCCCTCGATCTGTGACACCATGTCGGTTCTGTCCCCTCCTTGACATCTCACTTCCTCCGCATATAGTTAGAGGTGCGCTGCACATTGACCACCTCTAACCCTCACTGTCATGGCTAATAGACCCCTTCATAAAGGAACAATGCCTTGTGTAGGTCTCAACTATTAGACACGAAAGTAGCATGACGTATTGGAACCTCCTTCGTGCACACCCATCCTGACCTATTTTAGGAATTATTAGATGCTCCTAAAGATAGGGCACAACTAATACGATTACCATTATCACCCTATTACAATCTCGGTACCTTACAAAGTTAGTGTTATTACTCACAAGGCTTCAAGAAAATTTGATAATCCAACACTCCCAAGCTAAATTCAAAGCCTAGCACTAAATTATGCATGAATTTAAGTGTACATTCTAATTTCATTCAATACATTAATCATGGAAAGATGCTAGAGTACAAATTAAGCATGATTTTTAGAGAAACATATATAGACATGAATATAAAAGTATTACTAATCTAAAGTCAAATCACACTTACGAATATCCCCATCTCGTAAATTTACAATACTAAGATCAAACCTATAACATTCAATGGATTAAATGCGATGGGAATGTGATATGAATGAAGAGAGATAGTGAAAACCTAAATATATATCAAGTACAGCTGCCCTCTCCTAGTTTGGAAGAATTTAGACCTTTTATAGTGAAGAGAGAGAAAAAAACCCAAAAGCCCAAATTATTAAACCCTAGCTGCCAGTCGTGCACGGTCTGTGTAGCTTTGCATGACCCATGTGGTACGGCGCGTGCACATTAGCAAAGACCGTAAACTGGAAGGCTTCCTTGGTACCCTAATTGTACGGGTCATGCAGACCTAGAGCTTCCTTGGGCACGAGCTACTCACACAGACCATGTAATATTGCAAGGTCCGTGCCTTCTTCTTTTCCTCCGAGCTTTTATCTCTCTTCTTCCGCAATCTTCAATATTCTACAATTTTAAGATTAATGGCCTTCATTCTTCTACCAACCTTGCAATTGGCCTTCTATCTACTACCATCCTTGTGAATGACCTTCACTCATGAGTAATCTACATTTTAATCTCACAAAAAGATATCTAGATACTCATAAGGGTAAAATCATGTTGAGTTCACAATTGTCTCACAAAATAGAGAAGTTACATAGGAAAGCCAAAGATGATGTTTCTAACTCCCTATTGTACAAAACCTATCTAAACAAAAAAAATTACCAACAAATAATTAGAAAATAGATGTTAAATTCCATTAGAAAACATGCATTTGATGTCTCATCAGTTACATAGAGATGTGCAAGAGTGGTAACAAGCCTTTGGAGGTTGAGGAGTTTCTTAGGTTTTGTGATTTTCAAAATGCTGGTTCGAAGGATATCTATATGTTTTATCATACAATGTCTACTATTCAACTTGTGAGAAATTTTCACAGTAATTGCGATCCTTGGAATAATTGATATTTCCTTATTAAGGAAGTCGAGGGTTTGTATGTTCTCCCGTGAAACCGTGTTGTTGTAATTGAACCCCAATCCAAGAAAGTTGGGAGACTAACGAGGGAGAGTCACCTAGTTAGGGAAATGTTACTACCTGTTGTGGAGATAAGTCGTCCACGGGGGAAGCAAGGTTGTTTACACTGTATTTTTCCCATGATCAGTTATTTTAGTAAGTGTATCTTTATATTGATTTTATACGTGTTATATAGGATGACTTTCTCCAAGGTTGGTCTCTAGCTGCCTACGGATAACACAAAGAAGAATGAGAGGAAGAATATGAAGGCCATAGGAGAGCGTCATCCATGTAAGAATGGTAAGGTTTTGGTGGGCTTTGGTGGTAACCCTTATATATTTTTCCACCCTTCAAATGATGCAGAAGTTGGTCAGTCTACTATGATGGCAGTGAAAGGAATTCCGACTCGGTTGGCCCAGGTTTGATATTAGTTATTTGGTGTATAATTTTCTTAATCCTAAGGTTGGTTTAATTTGTTTAGGGTTTAGGAGAGATGGTGAGGGATGTTTGGTTGGAGATGCCCCGACTGCACGAGAAGTTTAAACTAGCCGAGGAGAAATGCGGGAGTTAGAAAATGAAGCAGGGAAAGGAAGAGGGTGAACGTGGAGCTAGCTGGGAAACTGTATGAGTTGTGGAATAGGGTTCTTGCTAATACTAGGTACCCTTATGTGCTAGTAAAATGATTATTAAAATCGCAAAGTTTAAAAAAATTCTTTACAAAGGTGTATCCTAAGATCAAAAAGCTGGAGCGACTGCATACTTGGGGGAAGATGCGTGGGGAGAACCCCAATTTGGATACTGAGGGGCTATCAGACACTGAACATATAAATCTAGGTGAGGCTCGGGCTTTGCATGACTTGGATGAGGTGTCTGATCAGATGACTACACAATACGTGTTTGACGAGCATCAAGATGTAAAAACAGAAGAGAATGATGAAACCCCTGATATAATAGAAGAGCTACTGCGAACACCGCTTCAAGGTTCCATGTTGTTTGGCTCTACCAACATACCCGGAGAGGATAATAGTGCGGGCGATTTAGGTGATGGGAAAGGGAGTATTTTAGTTGGTTTTAGCCTTGTGATATTTTTGGGGTTGTCGATGAGGTGTTGTTTGAAGGTGAATTTTTTTCCCAATGAGGAGTATGAATCAAGGTTTTCATATTTTGTGAGTATTTTTACTATTGTTACATAATTGTATGATATGGTATTACAGGGATGCATTTATGGTTCTCGTGGTTTAGCACCTAATGGCTAGTTACTTGTATCGCTAGCTAGTGGTGTTCCAAGCATATGCAAATTTCTGTCCAATGGAACTGTCGTTGTGCCATCATGGTTTCCATTATATGCATC
>JAULKJ010281662.1:0-13198 GCA_032355405.1 Rubia balearica | reverse complement strand
AAAAACTAATCTGTGGAGATAAATCTCACACTTATTGAATAACAGAAATATAAATTAAAATAAACTGTTGTTCCCCAACTCCCCTAATGGGAAGATGGGAAAAAAGATTGAAGAAGAAGGGCTAAGGTGCGACTAGGTTTTTTAGAGGAGAACCGTAAAACATGAGGGTCTAGCAATTATGTGATTACAATTTGTATTGAATGTCTAATCTGTAATAGCACAGACAATCAATATAGTTTCGATAGGTAATTTAGATATCCATGCAATATGTAGATTATTGATACAAACTAATTATGTTGTATGTCAATTTCAATATTATCCATAAGCTATTAATGATTTATTTAAAAGAATTTTATATTAATATTTTGAAACTGAGGCTATAAATTGTCAGATCAATGAAGCAATCTGACAGACTTCTTCTTTCGTTTTTTAGGAAAACGTGCATTTATACTCCCAGTTCTTGTGTTTGTGCGGATATATTCCCAAATTTTTTAAAGTGCATTTATACCCCTGTCGTGGTCTGAAAAATTGATTAATTTTGGTCATTCCTAGATTGAATAGAAATGACCGTTGAATTTTGGTCATTCCCAAATTCGGAGAAAACGGTCATTTCTATTGAATTCGGAAATGATCGAAAATGATCAATTTTTCAGACCACGACAGGGGTACGCATGCACTTAAAAAAAACTCGCACATATATATGCACAAACACAAAAAATGTGAAGCATGAATGAGTTTATCTTTTTTTATTATTATAATTGGCAACGCAATTTTAATTGCAATGTTGAATAAAATGCCCAGCAGCAGCTCATACAATGTGGACCATACCGTGCTTTATCCGGAACCTCGCCAAAATGCAGCGGAATGTCTGGCTATCTTTGGATGTTTTCCCGCAGCCATTCTCTTTTGCAGATTGTGGCAATCAAAATATGACACAACGTGAATTATGGTGTAAAAACGGAAACAAACATTTTCAGTGAAGTTTATGGCTTGATTCTGTGTACATTTTGAAGAGGGTAAGATACATCTTCACTTAAAACAATTTAATATCATGATTAAAAATTAAATTGAACTAACTTGGCTATAATTTATTTGAGCTGAACAGAGTTAAACTGATCTGAATTATAATTGTATTATTGTTAAATGCAAAAGAGCAGGATAGAAATGGTACGGTGTTGTAATTGGTGCCATCACCTTCCTATTTGAACTAAGGTTTGATAGTTTACAAGAATAGTTAAATAAAGCACAACATTAACTATATTAGACTTACCGGTCAATCTATGAAATTATTCTCGGAGGAAGCACTTATGTAACTCTCTATCTCGAGTTCACTTAGTGATACTCCCTCTGTCCCAATTCAAGTACACACTTACTATTTTGCACTATTCTTTATCAAACTTTGACCGCAAATTTGAGTAGATATATAAGCAATAATATTATCGTAAGTGATATTGTTGAATTCGTCATAACAAGTTGTTTCTCAAAAGTAACTTTTTGTTTGCCGTTATTAGACGTATTTAAACATATTAACGATTAGACAAGTTTCTTGATGAGCGTGAAAAAGATTCCGTGCATCTTGAATTGGGACGGAGGGAGTAGAAAATTTTACATTAAATTTAAAGATTTACATTTTTGTAATTTTTTTTACTATATTACAAAATGTCGGTTGGGAGTGACCTTTTTTATTATTCATACTCGATCACAGTATATTTGGAACCATCTTAGTCAAGGGGGAGCTACCTTGTGTAATCAGGGCAATTATCCTACATTTTTTAAGAAAATTTTTTTATTTGGAACCATCTTAGTCAAGGGGGAGCTACCTTGTGTAATCAGGGCAATTATCCTACATTTTTTAAGAAAAAATTTTAAATTTTTTTTCCAGTTAATTAATATATGATTAGTATATTTTTATTTTAAAACCCACTTTATTCGTCTAAATTTTCAAAAAATTCTTGAAATTTTAATACTTCATTCAAAGATAGAGCCATTAAATTAAATTGTGACCCACTAAATTTTTTTTTTCTGATTCCGCCCCGAATCTTAGTACGTTAGCATATGCTTTGCCTTATTTCCTTTTCGTCTCTGTACCCAAAAAACTCACGCAAATTATGATTTCCCCAATCATCGGCTACTTTTGGGACAAAAACTTTCCCTTTTTTTCTTGGCATATGTTATTTACTTGCTATAGCCAAGAAAAAGATGAATTTGTGTGATGTATGAAGAAGCAAAAATCACGTTCAAGTGGATCCCAAAGGCCATACTATTTTGGTTCTTCACGCCTTTGAGGCCAGCTTAATTATTTATACATTATCGTCATATATAGTTGTCCTTTTAATGCGTATTTGATCCAATTTGTAGTCCTTTTAATTAATTTTCTGCGTGCCACACGTCAACACTTTGCCTCTCTATATACGTAACGCCCCATCTTGCTCTTTTTCTTCGACAAAAAGAAGGAAAATGTGTTTTCATATTTGTTTATTGCTTAGTATGTGAAAAAGAAGATTAAGAAAAGGAGATGGCCGGTATAGTGGCCTTCGAGGGGATCAAAAGAAATGGTATGATCGGGAGCTAATTAATTTAAATTGACTCTGTTATACCGTCTCATGCTGAAATCAAAGATTACTAAAAATATAAAGTAAAGGAAAAACTATTTTGGGGTTAAATTCTCAATTATTTTAGGTTTCGGCTTCTTTTTAAATAGGCAAAAAAATTGAAATATTGGGTTGTAACTACGTAAAAAGGAATTTGATCTTCTTCACCGTGTTTGCCAGCGTTATTTCGAAAAAACTCTTATTTACTTTGGGGGAAAAATTGGGGTAAAAGAATTGTTTACCTCGGTTATTTGATGTTAAAAAAGACAACCGAGGTAAAAGGGGCGAATTAATAGGTCATTTTTCTTGTAGTGTATATACTCGCATTCGAAATACAAATGAAAATTGAAATCTACTTAAAACCTATTTAAACATCACTATAACCAATTAAAAACTCAAGTAATACTAATCAAACATCATTCAATATTTTGCATACAAAAATGCGGTGATGAGACGGTATTTGTATGTTTTCTTAGCACAATTAGCACCACTTTTGTATGCTTTTGTTGGTTGATGGTTATGTTTATGAGTGTTTTGAATGATAGGAGGTTAAAATCACTTCGTGTAGTTATTTGTATTAACTTGCCTGTTTTGTGAAGTATTTGTAGCCTAATAGGTTTTTTCATAAGGATGTTGGTCTATTTGGTTGTTTTGTGAGCTTATTGAAGATCATCATTGGAGAAGGATATTCACAAGAATGGTAGTAGATATAAGGTCAATTGAAAGGTTAGTAGTAGATTGAAAGCAATTGAATTAAATTGTAGAAGATTGAAGTGATCGGGAGAAGAAAGAAGCGAAGTAGGAAAAGGTTCAAGCAAAGGGTCCAGGACTGATCATAGGGCATGGACCGTGCCAAGTTACATGGTTTGTGCTTAGTTTCCCAAAAATACGGGTCCAAGAAATAGATCGTGTAAAACTTACACGGTCCGTGTACTCAGGAAGCATGAAGAACATATCCCATGAAATTGACTGTATAAATCTACACGTTAGTGCCGCTCAGAACCCTTGAAAGCAAGTCCTAGAGAACGGATCGTATATATCTACACAGTCTATGCCAGGAACCTTGGCACAGCCTGTTTCGGCCTATTAACAAAAAAAAATTATCAGTGGGTCAAACGCTTCTAACTCTTCCCACTGTAAAAGAAAACCTCATCCATTTGACAAAAGAGAAAGAGAGGGAGGCGGACCTAGACCACTTCTGTAGGGTTTCTCTCTCTTCCTTCATTTATTTTCCTAGCCTTTATGTATCTCAAACCCAAATTTGTTATGAGCATGATTAGTTTAAAGTAGTTTACTCTCTTGGGAGCATTTGCAAACATGTTTGCCTAACGATTTGTGAGCTTCTTAGATTCATCCATCTATTGCTTTTATTATTGTTGTTACTTAAATTTAAAGCTTATGATGATTCATGATTAATGCATGTACAACTATTTGACATTATTGCATGATTTAGTGCTTGGCTCGGGAATGAAGCCGAGAGTATTTTTTTCTTTTCATCAATTTTGTTCAAAGCTCAATGAGAAGGTTTTGTATAGGATTCATAATCATTCACAATTGTTAGTTCTTTGATTTAATTAGGCTAGATAACTTAATTGGGTTAGGATAGGAACGATACGGGAGTGACTTGATCACAATTGATCGGGCATCTTATTAATCTTGTTAGGGGCTTAGCCTAATCTCAAAATTCATAGCCCTATGCTTGTGGAAAACTAGATCAGATATAATCTTAGGGGGTAATCACTGAGATATTAATGCTCTAGGTTGTACATGATGCATTGTAGAGTGGGTGTTCATGGTGGAGGTCTCGGCTAGTCGTGTTAATTTAGTGCGCGTTGGGAGCTGGTTTATTAACCAAATAATTAAGGGCTAGAGGTGGACAATGATAGCTCACCTCTAGCTATATCGAGAGGAGGTGATAGTTTGACGAAGGGATAGGACCGGGTTATTAGTCATCGTGAGAGTTCTTGATGAATCAACCTCTCTATATTGTGTGATAAAGCATATGGTAGTCAAAGTGATTATATGAATAGGAATCAAGGATCGAATCTAAATTTAAAACTTGGGACGCAAATTCCCCGAGGCCAGTTTACATCATATTTACATCGTTGTTCACTTTTTTGCATGCTATGTAGTTGTTAATAAAATTCCTCAAACAACCCCTTCCCTCCCCCCCTTTCTATTTTCCTTTACACACAATTGGTGACGCTTGTGTGTGAATTGCGTGAAATCATCCTTTAAACCCCTTGATCTTTGTGGAAGACACCCAAAATTACCACTAGCTACTATTTTTGGAAGTTAGGAGTAAATAAGGGAGCAATATAAAATATTATCTTTGTCTTGCTCGCGCCTCAGGTTATTCATTAAAACGATGACCCTGGGGTGCTGATCAAATTTGGGTGCCATTTCCTGGGACCTAGGGTGTGTTTATTAGATAGCTAGAATAATTAGTTGGTAGTAGTTTGCTTTATTTAAATTTAATATTTTAATAGTATTGTTGTTGAGCTATTATGGTTGTTTGCTTGTTGCCATCACGTTTCTTGTGTTTGTTGCTTGTCTAGGGTATAATATTGTCTTGGCCATTGTTTATGGTACACACCTATACCACAAACTTAGGACCACTGCACTGCGTGCCGAATACCATAGGTAACCGTAGGAGACGTGAAGCAACCGCAGAAGCTCCATAAGAACCATTTGAGGTAGAAGAGAACAGGATGGTGAAGGATAACCATACACTAATGGACTTGATGGCCCCAAAATTGGTGAATCAACCCTTGAGAATCATCTTCCCAGTTTTTCCCTCGAATGTCACATGTAAATTGAAGTCCAAGATGATCCATTGCCTACCCACTTTCCATGGCATTGGCTGGAGAGGACCCGGACAAGCATCTTTTCGAGTTTCACCTTGCTTGCACCAATATGAAGCCGCCGGGTGTTTCAGAGGAGAACAATAATTTGAGATGCTTTCTCTTCTCATTGATAGATGCCACAAAGGATTAGCTATATTATTTCCACCCGGGTGCATACCAAGTTGGATGGACACGAAGCAGAATTTCCTTGAATTTTTTTCCTGCTTCCAAGTCAGACAGTTTGAAAAAGAAACTCTCAAACATCATGCCAATGAGACCCTCTATGAGTATTGATAGAGTTTTAAGAGAATTTTGGCGAGTTGTGCATACCGCCTATTCAAGAACAGGAACTTGGTATATTATTTCTTTGAAGGCTTATCGGATGAAGACATGCAGATGGTCAACATCGCTTGTAATGGATTGATAGCGGAAAAAATCCCAAAGGATGCTATGGATCTCCTTGAGGAAATGGCCACTGGAATCAGAAATTTGGAACCCGATCAAGAGTGAAGGCAAGTGATGATGTGAACACCAACTCCCCTAAGTTGGAAGAGCAAGTTCAAGCACTTGCTTTAATGATGAGAGAGATCATGAAAGGGAGGATACAACAAGTGAATAAATGTGAGGTGTGTTCACTAGATCACCAGCCGGAGCTTGTTCACAATTTCAAGAGGAGGATGTTGAAAAGGTCAGTGTTAGAACTATCAAGGAGGATAAGGATATGGAGGAAACAATCCTTATGGAGGAGGTTAAGGACAGGGGTTCCAATATAACCAAGGAGAGGACAAGAGCTATGGCCTTTATGCCAATAGCTTCAACCCAAATTATAGAGACCATCTGAACTTTCGGTGGAGGGATGACTAAGACGGATGTACCAACTATGGAAATGGTCAAGAATATAACCGAGGGCCTCGACAACCTTACCCAAGAGGCGAAGCAGCATCAAACCCTCAAGGTGGAAAATTCAAGTCGCAAAAGGAAGAACTCACGGATGCTATTTCTCAAGTGACAAAGAGTAATGAAAGTTTTGCACCACATACTAGAAGATATATTGAAGAGTTAGGTACGAGGGCCTTCTCGAGCATAAAGAATTTGGAAGTTCAAAGCCAACATGCCACCTCTATGAGCCATTTGGAAGATACAGAATCTGGTAAACTTCCCTCCCAACCGGAGGTTAACCGAAGGCAAAACGTGAGTAATATCACGTTGAAAAATTGTAAGGAGGTGAAGGAGTAAAAAAATTGAGCAAGAGGAGGATTTATTGTTGAAAGGTGCTAAAGTGGGATGCAAAGAGGAGGTCCAAGTTGAGGACAACACCGAGGATGTGGAGATTCCGCACAAGGAGGCCAAATATACTTATTCTTCATGGGCGTCGCCACGAAGAAGCTTGAGAAAGTCAACCACATCCCCATTTCCAGTGCCCTTTGGGTGCAAAAAATAAAGTCAACGTGGAAAACGAGGACATTAGCGAGATCTACAAAAACTGTGAGGTAAGTATTCCTTTACTTAATTCTATAGAGAAAATTCCATGTTATGCGAAGTTCTTGAAAAGTACATGCACCAAAAATAGGACAACACCATTCAAGAAGTTAAGAAAGGTTAAAATAGGGGGACATGAACCCACTTTGTGCCATAAACGTTTGCATAAAAAGTGTGGTGGTCCCGAGATGTTTTCATTCCTATTAACTTAGGTGGTGTTTTGGTGAAAGAGACTGATATATTTGGGGGATTCCATAAATTTTATACCATTTTCCCTCTATAAAAGTCTAAACCTAGGTGAACTTCAAGAGACTAGGATAATTATTTGATCCACACCCCGCAGGGTCGCTGACAAACCACCTTTTCAATTGAGATCAATTAACCTGCGGAGTGCTTCAAAAAGATAGAATTTATAATGTTGCTCCCATATTCCCTACCAACTACCAAAGAGTAGTCAGTGACAAGTCCAAGATCATCCACAGAGATGATATAATTCAACAATTAAGTTTGCAAGACTCAAATCGGCAATCACCCTTATTGTGTCTCGGGAATAGCTAGTGTCACAAACATGGTTGTGAAGTTTCTTTTCTTCTAAAAATTACTAAGAATGAAAATCAAGAGAACAAACTATATTAAACTAAGCCTTAGGATATTTGCGTAACATGATCGGTAGATAACTTTGATCCAAGATTCTATCACATGGAATAACTATAAACCTATCTCAATGTCTATGTCACATAGTGCGGTCAATAGTCAACACTTCCCATTATATGTCACACGAAGGTGCCTACATCTATCCTATCGACACTTCCTTCATAATTAGGGAAACTGCGTCATGATGTCCAACCAAGCTGCGCTCCTCTTTCCCTATAAAGACATACATCCCTGTCACTCCATTATGAACGCTTCTCCCTGGGCCTATAGAGGCAAAGGGACCAGCATCTCATGATGACTCTAGGGTTGAACCGACAATGGTAACTACCCTACAACCCTAGTTGCTACAAACTATCATGCCTTGTCTATTGGGGTACAATCTTCTAGTAAAAATTAGGCATACACTCATACAGATTCGGTGCACACGGCCTATGGGCATACACTCACATAGCCTAGGACTCACGATCCCGCATAACCTAACTGGACATTCCTAAGGGGAAAACAAGTCTATCATGGGATATATATATATATATAACATGCATGTCAAAAGAATGTAAAGATTAAATCAAGTTTAAAAGGATAAGGGGACCTAGAATCTCATAATATCTCTACCAAATTATGAATACAAATTAGATCCCCAAGTAAATTAACTATTCTCTAAGCATTGAACCCAATTTTACCATTGGATAGGAAATACTAAATGAAGAGAGAAGGGTTATTCCCCTTCTCTTTCTACCTACTATTAGAAACTATGAGAATAGAATTACAACTTAGGAAAACTCTCTCAAACCCTAGTAGAATAGAGGTCCTTATATAGTAGATAGAAAATAGGCCTTAAAGAAGCCCAAAACAAGAGAAGCCCATATTCACTATCTATTCTATTGTCCTTGCTTTCCATGTTCCCTGCTTTCCAATGGTGATATTATCACCACTAGAAAGGTCGACTGTGTTGACTCATTTAAACTGACTAACAGTATTAGAGAATAACTTGAAAATTTTCGTTATAATGTGGGATGTTTTAGGAACAAATTTGCAAAAAGATGAATGAAACATGTAACTTTTCCTAAAAGTGGTTACCAAATCTGTCAGTTTTCTCAAATAAGTAGTTCATTCCTAAACCTTCTATTAGATAAATCTACAAAGCTCAACACTAAGCTCCAATTACCTTACATTTAGAGTTCAATATGTGGTAAGAATATTTTTCAAATTTAATACTTTTCTGGTCAGGTTATATTCCAAATTTAATACTTTTCGTAAACTAGTAAGTTTGTCACTAACAAAATGCTGGTTGCATTAAAATGCATACTTGGTAACTAATCACCGGTAAGAAATTTATTCTATCTGGATCTTTGCTCTCACACCACCTCCTTCACTTTTGCGATGGAAATAATTCTGAACCAAAAGGAAAATGAGAAGTAAATTATTGGAGCAAATTATTAGGGCATACGTATGTATATAGTTTGGTCTCCTTGTGTTGTGGGTTTTTAGGTTGTATATATATATACCTTGTGCATGACGTTATACGAGATAGGAATGCAGTTTAAACCCTACCTATTGGAATGGTATCAAAGCCATGCCACCGGCCCTAAATCTTCCCATTTTATTCTTCCTCTTCATATGCTCTACCAGCGTTGGTAGCAGTAATCCGGCAACAATGACTGACGATGCAACACTGGATGTTTCTTCGCCGTATTAACTCGGTTCTGGTGATCAACCTGATAAACTTATTACTCACGTTCTTCTCACTGGTGATAACTACGTGGGCTGGGCGCAAGCTATCTTAGGAAGGATCAACGGAAGTTTGTGTTTGTTGATGGCACCACCATGAAAAACGATCGAGAAGAAGAATCTGTTAGATTTGGACACGGTCAACTCTATGATCATTTCATGAATCTTGCACAGTATGAACTCCAAACTTGCTATGTCAATTCCCTTCCACGAAGAGCCAAAGCATCTGTGGGACTATCTTGAAAAATGATTTTATGTCCTAAAAAGACCTCGCTTGCAGCAACTTTGTTCGTCGATTATCTCCTGTAAGAAATCTTCTTCATTGTCTGTTGATGATTTATTTCATTTCCTTATGAGTCTCTATGATGATTTTGGTTGCCTTAAGCCTCTACACACTTGTTCCTGTGGTAAATATTCTTGTAACAATACCGCAAAATTCGCTACTGATCGCGATGAAGAAAAGGTGCATAAGTTTCTTACTAGAGTTGATGATGACCGATTCGGCATCGTTCTCTCCAATTTGTTGTCCCAAAACCCTACATCTGACTTGTATTGTTGCTATCAATCACTCCTTCAGGAAGAACGTTCTTGTGACGTCGCTCACAACAAAGCTCTTCCAAATGAGGCACACACATTTGCAGTGCCCACGACTCGGCCTCCTCTCTCACGGGTGGACAAATCCAAATTGTTATGTTTGCATTGTTGGCGAGCTTCTTGTTTTCAACTTCATGGAACACCCAAATGGTGGGAAGAGAAGTATGGCCATGGTATAGATAGGTCATCGGTGAACCGTTCAAGTGATCCTATGGCTAGAACTAACCGCAACTACGACGGTGTTGTGCATGATCATGTTGTGACTGAGCCAAGGGTTTCCATGCCCAATTTTGGCATAATTTCCTTCACCGACTTGAAGCCTGATCAAATTTAGACTTATTTACATGTGATTAATGTTGAGCAATCTTCTAACGAATGTATGATAGGCGATCTCTCCTCTTTGCCATGGATTATTGATACAAGGGCGTCTCACCAGCTCACGGGGAATATTTCATGTTTAACTTATGTTCAAACTATTTATGAATGTCATGTTGGTTTGCCTAATGACCAACGAGTAGTGGCGACATTGGAAGGGCATGTCTCATTAACTCGGGACCTTACTCTCCATCGTGTTCTTTTGTTCCTCTCTCTCAACTACAACTTAATCTATGTGTCTCAGTTGATTGATGATCCTCATTGCATTGTCCAATAAAATAATTATATGCGTGTCATTCAGGACGAACAGTCAAGGAACCTAATTGGAGTAGGTGATCATCAAGATGGACTCTGATTGTGCTATTTTTCTTGTATGAGACGTAGCACCCTTCTCGGTTAACCAATCATTTTTACCTATGGGTGAGCGACGTCGCTTCAACATGTTGACCATGCTATTATTTTGGACCGAAATGTTAGAGATATCACTCGTACATGTTAGCCATGCCATTATTTTAGATCGACATGTATGTGTGATGTCTGGACGACTTAAAATATTAATTGAACCAATTTCTATCGAACAATTTTCTATCTATTATTATATATCATCCGTGACAATAAAATTTCAGGAATCATGTCTAACAATGATAGTTCGAGTAGTCGTTCCTCAATTGATGTGAGCGACTTTTTGTTTAGATTGCTACTTAAATTCCTTTTATTTGATAACTTATATTCTAATTTAATTTTAATAATTTTATTGACCAATGCAGATCCATAGCGATTTGGATGAGGACCGTCCGCAAACTTCATTCGGAAATATCATTCCACACTTTATCCGCACTCTAACCCAAACAAACTTCGGTTCAATTCCATATTTTGGTAAGTCCTCCCGTTACACGTGTATTTTATTTTCAATTAACTTTTTCTCTAGATTACTTTCATATATATACTAACTATGGTTTTCTGTTTATAATTTAGTACTCCCCAAGCCAAATCATGGAACTCCTAACGTCAATCAAGATGCATACTGTCTTAAGGTGCAACAAAAGGAAATATCACATGCACTACTTGGGGAACAGGAGGCTCGAGACCTTGACCCCAAAGGTTTAGCGAGTTTCTTGATGCAGAGGAACTGAGTGTTTGGGACACGTCTACTTCGAGCTGTTAGATGGTTATGGGTCGATAGTGTTCAATGTTATGATTCTTCCCCTCATATTTTAGTTGTACTGCATAGAATCTGAAACAAATTAAAACAAATTTATTTGAATTTGGAACATTTTTAATATTTAATATTTAATTTTATTTGTTGAATGTTATTTTAATATTATTGAATCCTTAATATTTAACTTAACATGTGAAAAAAGTTTTAATATTACGATCATTTACAAAACTAGAAAAGACTTGTGTGTAATGAAAATTGTGTTTCAATCATTCTGGAACTAGCAAATATTTGTTGCGACCAATTTTTTTTAAACTAAATTTGAACTGTGGACCAACTATATCTCTAGGCGGGGGCCATCAAATACACTACCAAAAACATGTTGTTCCAGTAACGTACTATTTATTGATTGAAAGTGACTATTATTCTTTTTTATCCTTGGTGGGCTCATTTGTTATCTTGGTGGGTTGAAATTGTTATGCTCAAGTGAACGTGCGATGTTGGTCATGGATCGATTCCTTGTCACCTAAACCGACATTGGTGCGACATCGCTGCATGTAAGGCGGGTATCACAAGGGTCCAAAATGATGTCATTCCGAAACAGCTATAAATATAGGGTCTCTCACAATCAGTTCAACCTTTTGTTCCCAAGTTTCCCGCGAATACCAATATTTTCCCACCCTCTCTTCTCTTCTCTCTCGTCAAAGGTATGGTTTCTCTAATCTTCTAACACCTACAATTTTGTAATTGTTACTTTACGTTGTTCGATCTATGGTCTTTGAATGTGTTATGTTTTTTGTTTTCTAGTTTTTACTCATATTTTAAGTATGAAATTTCCTTGAATGTAATATAGGTACTATGTTTTGGTATGTCTTTGGACGTTTCAATTTAATTTTATGTTGTTAAAGCATCCTTTTTTCAGTTTTCTGTCTTTTTCCCATAGCTTCCTCGGATGCATGCTATGTTGGTACCCTGTCGATTACATGTCAGTCGATACAAATCGTGTGCGACTTTGTATATTATTATTTTCATTAATATATTCTGTTGTATGAGACGTCGCACCTATGTCAGTCTTACCATCGGTAAAACCAATTTGTTACCGATTTCATATACAAGCATTTAAGTTTACTTTAAATTTTATAAGAGACCTCATTTCTATGTTAGTCAAGTGTTCGGCTATGTCGACTATGGAATGGCATCGCTGGTACATGTCGACCAAGCCACTGCTTTGGACCCACATGTACCTGCGACACATGGTCGACATCGCACCTTGCATTTCCGAGGCTAGTTTGCACTTAACATTTTCATTTTGATTTAGGAGTAATGGCTGGCGAAGAATTGTCAATTCTCCTCTTTTTCTAGATCTTTTACCATTTTACATATATATATTTACTAAATCATGTTCACACTTTATAAGAATTATTTTTTTTGTTTTCATACAGTTTCCCGAACAAATGAGAAACCCAAAGCCTATTGTGTTCGACCTTGAATAACATACAATGGTTCCTGATAGCCCACATTTCCATTGCACTCTAAAGCAGCAGAACTACGAAAAAAATCCAACCTTGGTAAGAAATTTTAAATTAATATTATTTGTTGTTAATTGCATATAAATATATAATCAATTTTTTGTGACTTAGTATATTCCGAGAGACATTGTACCACTCATTTCGAATGACAAGACCTCATTGTGCTGAGGTACAACGGGAGAAAGTGGCACATGAACTACTCGAGGGGTGGGAAGATCAAGGCCCTTTCCCCAAAGGGTTTGAGCG
>JAULKJ010281652.1:0-13200 GCA_032355405.1 Rubia balearica | reverse complement strand
TGGGTGACTCGTGACACCATGGGATAACAATAAATGTGCCAACATGAAAGTAGACTAAGGTGTATGCCAACATAGTGTATCAATCATGAAATTAACAAGAATGTAAGGCACAAGTCAACATAATAATCATAAGCATTAAAGAATAGGAAGATATAAGAATCTCACAAAATAAATACTAAGTCTTGAATAAAAATATAAATCCCCAAGCTAAATCACTACTCCCTAAGAATTGAACCCAATTTATCTATTCGATTAAATTCCCTTGGGCAAAACAAGGAGAAAATAAACTAAGAGAGAAGGGTTAGTCCCTTTCTCCCTCTACCAACTCTTAAGAAAATTAGGAGAATGAAAACTAAGACTAGCCAAACTTAAAACCTAGTAAACATAGGCTTATATATATAGTATTAGGAATTGGGCCTTAAAAGAGGCCCAAAAAGGAAAAACTAAACCCTAGCAACCGTCTAGCACGGGACGTACTATAACACACGACCCGTGTGGCTCAGCCTGTCACGACTTGGCATGACCCATGTAATTTATCATAGGCCATCTATTGTGCATAGTTCTTGGACTTTATGAGCGCACTGTTGTGACATTCATCACGGGTTGCCAACTGGGGTCACTTCCTGAACTATTGAATGTCATGCGCCATGTGTATCCTCGTTGGCCTCCGGCTTGCATTTCCTTCTAAACGTGTAAAAATATTATGGGCCACCGACTGGGAGTATATTTCTAGGCAACCGAAGGTGAGAGAGTGTAAAATCTTCACAGATGGTCTTCATATATTGAACTTGGTTTTACACGGGTTGTGCAATGTGGCACGACATGTGCCTATACATAGAAGCATGTGGAAATCTTGAAAATCACGAGCCATGTTGTTCTACGCAGCCTGTGCCAGAGCTTCTTGGAACCACCCTTGTTGGCTGGCACGACCAGTGTAGTATCACACGGTTGTGCCAGTTCTTCCTTTCCCGATCTTCAACTCCATTCTCCTCTGTGGCTTGGTTTTATCTACTATTATGTTTTTACTTGTGGAATTCTGTCTACTACCATTTTTTGAATGGCCTTGTACTATATCTTACCACCCTTGCGGATGGCCTTTTAAAATCTATGTCGAAGTGCTCACGAGCAACCTACCAATAAGCTCACAAAAATGGAATCTAAGTGCTCCTGAGGACATAGTGTCCATTATGTCTAATAAGTCTACATAACTAAGGATTTAGACAATAAAACCAACAATGGCTATCTAAGCCTCTTGTAATGTAAACCGACTAAACCTAGCAATCAACCAACCAAAACATAACAGCAAATGTGCTAAATGCATTGATTAACGCATGATTTTCATTGCAAATAAATCCCCCCACACTTAAACCTTTACTCATCCTCGAGTAAAAAAAAGAGCAAAGATCTAAGAGGAAAGTAGCATGCAAAGAGAGTAAACCAATACATTCAACAGTATTCCTAAGCTGTCTAAGTCTCTTAAAAACCTCACTTCCCAAAAAGGCTAAAGTAACCTATCCAACCTATCATACCAAGAAAAAGGCAACGTACACATGATATATGTGAAACTAACTTACTTTGCCTAAGAAGCAGCCAAAGTCAATTCAAGAGATGCGTAACATAGTTTCCAATTTCTCTCAATTTCTCTCATTTTGCCTAGGAGCCCTTTTGGGATTTCATCTTAGCTTCACACAAATTGATTTCACTTCTCACCTTTTTCCACACCATGACCTCCCACTTTTGCCTAGGTTTTTCAACCTTTTTGGGCCTTTCCCATTTTCACCTAAGTCGCTCATTCAGGTTTCCAACTTAGTCAGGTATATATTTTTCATTTTTTTCAATTTTTTGTGCAGCACAAAATTCCCCAAAGGTGGGCTTCATACTACATGAATATAATCAAAGAAAAACTAACACCAAATACAAAACACAAAGGAATCTTGTTGAAACTAACTAACACCAAATACAAAACACAAAGAAATCTTGTTGAAACTAACACCAAATACAAAACACTAAGGAATCTTGTTGAAACTTCTAAGTCCCTAACTACCCCACTCCCAATACATAAACCTTGCATTTTCCCCAATGCAACACAACAATAGAAATCATAAGTGTAGAAAAGGAGAAAAAAATAGTGGCACTTACTATTGTGAACCCGAAGAGCTCTCCCTCAAGCGTTTTGCCTCGCACCTTCTCCTCCTTTCTTCTTGCCCCATCTCTTGTTTCTCGATGGGAACAAGGCATCGGAAGTCATCAAGCCTTGAAAAATGAAACCTTTTGATCAATTGCTCTATAGCTTCCTCTTGCACATCGACTTTCTCATCCGTGATAGCAAACTCTTCATTCACCTCCCTCTTAATGGAATCCAACCTAATTCCTTGCATGGTGTCATCTATGGTATCCAACCCAGTCCCAAATTCCTCCATTTACAAGCTCATTCCTCTTACCGCTTGACAAACCTCTTGCACTAGTTGGGTTGAACTCATAATTTGTTCCCCAAAAAAGTGGAGTTGGTCAAAGAAGTTCGCAGGTAAGTTGCCTCGAGTAGGTTCCACCTTAGGTGGAATCTCACCATCCTCCTAATAAATGTCCACTTCCAGGTTTTATAGGATGTTGTAGAAACCCTTCTCAAACTGCGGATTAGGAACTAGAAAAATGTCTTCTAAGGCGGTGTCCTAGTTGACGGAAGTACATTCCGGTTGTGGAAAAATTATGAAGTTGCAAACCGAAGCACCACCGTACAACCAAATGAAGAGTTCCACCAAGGAAGTAATAGCAATCAACAAAGCCCTTTCTAATTTATCCATAGTGTACCTCATTCCCAAACAACCTAAGTTTGCCACGACAGAAGGAGATGGAGTCGAATGTCCCAAATGTTGGGTTGAGAGTCTGACAATGCTTCCCATTAGTATCTTTCCACCTTTCTTCTTTCTCACAACTAAGAATTCTTCCAAAAAGGACCGTGTTGGGGGTAGATATTCCCTTCCGGAGATATCGCCCAAAGAATTAAGATGTCCCGGTAGGGATATTGAGATATCTCTCTTTTGAAAAATACTCCCATGGATAGAAGCTGGTGCACGTAATGCAAAGCTGGGTTGACTATTGCAGTACTCTTTGGAAAATAGTTCCTTTACACGCCCATGAGATTCCTCCAAAAGCTGCTCAATAAGAAAGGTATTCCTTGCCGATGAGTCCTTGGAACTTCCTTCCCTTATTTCCACACTAAATATCTGGCGATCTCCCTATGTGTTATCGTGTATTTCTTGTCATCCAAGTGGAAATGAATAATCCTCCTCCCATCATTGTCCGTTGATTTCTCTAAGGTCGACAAAAACTCCAAAGTTTATCTTATATTTTTCTTGGAGTGCATCTCTAAGAATCCCTCTCTAATCCTATCTATCTTATCAAATAGATTATAAGCTCTAGAAGTCCTAATGCTCCCAAGGTCTCCTTGCTTGCAAACTTCATCTCCAAGATGCTCTTCTTTAGACTATTTAGATACCTCCACCTCTAGCTCGCACTCTCGGGGAGGTTGGTCAACCCTATGAACTCATTATTCACAAAGGCATGGTTATGAGGAAAAGAAGTTATCAGCTCTTATCTCCCAACTTTGGCCGACTTCTTCCCTTTTTGGGAAGTTGTTTCTTTTTCCGGCGTACTCCTCTTTGTCGTCATTCTATCATAACAATAAGAATATGATAATGGAAAGAATACACAAGTATATGCATTAAAGTTCATAAAAAATGTTCTTCCTAAAAAACCAACACATGGAAAATCACATTATTTCAACAGTCCCTAAGTTCCCTATTATCTTCTGACATCTTAACAGTCTCTACAACAGTCGGTCCTTATGAAACCTCTAATCTAGCTCTCCTCCTTCTCCTTCTCTGACCACCTATGTTATCCGGTAGGAAGTATAAAGTTCCTAAGTTTGTGGTACGGGTATGTATCATAAACCAGACACTAGATAATACCAAACCAAATGCAAACACTAGCAAATAGATTAAGAGTAACCGGAATAGCTATCACAAAGGCTCAACACCAAAAACAAACCAAAGCTGCAAAACAAAAAATAAATACACTAACTACTCAACCTTCTAGCTATGCAAGTTAACGATTAAATCTTTAAACTAGCGTCCTCAGCAACGGCGCCAAAAAAAAATTGCACTCCGGAAGGTCGTTAAAATGGTCAACCTTATGGGAGATAGGATTAACCCACAGAGCGCTTCACAAAGATAAATATTTTATTGTTGCTCCCATTCTCACTACTTAATTACCAAAAGGTAGATAGCGGCAAGTCCGGGGTTGTCCACAAAGATGCTAGGACTTTAAAGGTTAACTATGCAAAGTCGCAATCGGGTCCGCAAACGGACCACATGCCAGGAGTAGCTAATATCACAAAATAAGGTTTTTTTTGGGATTATCTGACAACTATGATCATGCAAAGACAAGAGGGTAAACAATATAAAACTTACACTTGGGGATATATGCATTACATGAATGGTAGTATATTTAGATTCAATAAAGTACAAGACGTATAATCCTATCCTAATACTTATATCACATATTGTGATCAGTAGTTAACACTTCCCCCTATCTTTCACATAAGGGTGATCCCATTTTCTTCTAACGATACCGTCTTCGTAATTTGGGAACTGCAACAATGGCCCTGCCGCTGTGCAATTCTATACATTCCCCATAAAGAATTACGCCCCAGGCACTTCACTATAAAGGCTTCTCCCTAGGCCCATAAAGGAAATGGGATTGGCACCTTATGTTGACTCTAGGGTTGCCACGACATAGGTCGAATTACGCCAACCCTGGTTGACTAAACTATCTTTATATGTGACCTATCAGGCTCCAGTCTAGCTCACACTAGTATACGGTCATCGGAACGGTGACTCGCAACCCACATGCATACTCCCACACGGTCAACGGACTCTCGCTCCCCCTATTACCCTAACAGCACTCACCAGGGGATAACAATAATTGCGCCAGCATTAAAGTAGACTTAGGTGTATGCCAATATAGTGCATCAATCATGAAATTAATAAGAATGTAAAGGACAGGTCAACATAATAATCATAAACATTAAAGGATAGGAAGATATAAGACTCCCATAAATAACTACTAAGTCATGAATACAAACATAAATCCCCAAGATAAATCACTACCCCCTAAGCATTGAACCCAATTAATCATTTGGATGCAATGCCCTTGGGCAAAACAAGGAGAAATAAACTAAGTGAGAAGTGGTAGTCCCTTTCTCTCTCTATTTACACTTACGAAAATTAGGAGAATGAAAACTAAGACTAGCCAAACTTAAACCCTAGTAGACATAGGCTGATATACATAGTAGTAGGAATTGGGTCTTAAAAGTGGCCCAAAAATGGAAAGCTAAACCCTAACATCCGTTTGGTATGGGTCATGTTATAGCTCATGGCTCGTGTGGCTTGGCCTCGTACAAACCGTGTAATTCAGCATGGGCCGCCAGTAAGATGTAGTTCTTAGCCTTTTTGAGCACATGGTTTCACATTCACGAGCCGATGGCTGGGGTCACTTCCTAAATGGTTGAATGGCTCGGGCCATGTATATCATCGCGGGTCACTGGCAGGAAGCTCAATTTCCCCTTCTGAATGGCGCAAGCCATGTAAAACATCGCGGGACGTGCTGGGAGTCGATTTATGGGCAATTTACGGCGTGGGTGCGGAAAGTCTCTATGAATGGTTTGCACATATTGAATTTGGTTTTGCACAAACCGTATAAAATAGTATGGCCCGTGCTTATACTTAGCCATACGAGGCACTCTTGTAAATCACGAGTTGTGTTGTTCTATGCGGCTATGCCAGAGCTTCCTTGCACCACCCTTGTTGGCTGGAACGGCTCATGTAGTATTGTACGGCTATTCTAGTTCTTCCTTTGTCGATCTTTGACTCATTTCTCCTCTTTGGTTTGTTTTCATCTGCTACGACGTTTTCACTCTTGGCCTTCTGTCTGCTACCATTCTTGCTAATGGTCTTCTATTATCTAACCCTTGTGGATAGCCTTCTAAAATCTACGCCGAAGTGCTCATAAGAAACCTACCAATAAACTAATAAAAACAAAATCTAGGTGAAGACATTGTGTCCATTAGGTCTAATAAGTCTACAAAACTAAGAATTTAGACAAGAAAATCAACAATGGATATCTAAACCCCTTGTATTGTAAACCCGACTAAACTAGCAATCAATCAACTAAAATATAAAATGAATGTGCTAAATAATTGATTAAAACATGATTCCAGTCAGTGCCAATTTTTATACTTTATATCCACCCTTGTCCTACCAACCTTCCCAACCCAACTAGACCACTTTGCACATTTCTCTGACAAAAAATTACCCTACTTGTTGAAGATCAACAAAGTCAACTCTTTCCTAGCCATTCGACGTTCTAGTGCCCTACAATGCATTTTTTCTGTTCCCACCTCCTTCGACCCCTCCTCGTCCTCATACTCGTTGGTCGTTGTAGCTGCATTTACATCATTCAAACTTGTGAGTTAATCACGTGTCTTTTTAAGGGAAATTTATTTATCTGTACATCGTATCAACATGAAATGGGACATCAAGTTCAATTTTCAAAGAGAGTGATAATGAAACGGGACATCAAGTTCAATTTTCAAAGAGAGTGATAATGAAACGGGACATCAAGTTCAATTTTCAAAGAGAGTGATATAATTAAAATCATTTTCAAAACCCTAGCCATAAAATTAAGAACTTAGAGATTATTGAAAAAGGGAACATTGATAATATACGCACTAGATTTCTACATAGTATATTGAAATTTTACAAGTGGATTTCTTCAACAAACCCCAAAAAACTAAAAATTTCACTTGAGAGGAATTCCACACATTGATTTTGAATAGAGTGATGGTTACCTTCTCATACGAAAAAATGGATTTACACTTTTCATGATCTCCATTGCTTACCACATTTCAAGCACACAAACCCTAGCTCCCCATTCTTCCCACTAGTTAAGAAATTCTAAGAAATGTGAATCATGAATGGGATGAAATAGGGTTAGTTGATAGATTCTATAATCTAAGAAAGAAAATGGGGAGAGATTTGGGTAAGAATTGAAAATGGAAGGGAAGGGAAGGGAAGGGCTTTTGGGGAGAAAAAAGAGGGAATGCGCGCCCAAAAAAATAGGCATTAGAGGCTTTTTAAAATGCCTTTATTGTCCTTCAAACCTATTGGCCCGTCATGTAAGTTCTGAGTTTGGAAATGGCCTAAGAGTGTGTTCTGAGCCTGGAACCTGCTCTTGACCATGTTAATGTAGGTCAGAACTAGTCCCGAGCTCAGAAGTGATTAATGGTACATAAAAAAATGGGGAAATGTTTTCAATCAGAAATACCCAAATTAAAGAAAGCCCTAACGAACCATCTTCACCCCCTACTCAATCAAAAAAAAATCCGAGCTCATCAATAGCTAGGAGTCATGGAGGTAAATCAACCAGAGCAGCATCATCGAGGGGTCACAAATCATTTGTGGAGCAAGGTGATAGTCCAAAGTTCTTCAACAAAGGGCTGAATATAGTTATGTGGATTTTCACCGTCGCAAGTGTACGAATCCTAAATTTTTCGTACTTCCAACATTGATCAATTGCACTCAGGTTATTTGCTAAATTACTTTAAGAACTCCCAGTTTTGACAAATTACTAAAATTAGATGAGCCGGATTATTACGATGAAGTGTTTCAGTTTATGCCAAAGTAGAGAAAGCAAAAATAACCATGACCTCACTAAGGTGAATGGGGTTTTAATGCCCGTTACAAAATTTACTATGAATGAGGTATTAAGTTACAACTATACCAACTCAAGTACTTGTGTCTCCGAGGATGTGCATGGGTTACTTGAAATTTTCCACCAACAAAGTTGGCCAGCTGTTAGAGAATACACTCCCCTTTGCCTCGTAGTTTTGGGTAGAAAATATTTTCATAGGGAGAGCAGCAACCCGGGACATAGTGAGAAATATGACGTGGGGTACTAATAGTTGACCAAAGATAGGTATACGAGTGGATATGTTTGAATGCCTGAGAGCCATTGGTAATTTGGATATTCTACTTTGTCATGGAAGGGATTAAAATTTACCTGGGCTGCACAATACTCAATTATATGCTAAAGGCTGCCGCCGGAAAGAAAAAGGATCTCCCGTACGGAGGATTGATCACGACGATGGTTAAGAAATGAGGGGCTAATCCAGTAGATAAACCATTCGTGTAACATATTATAGTGGAGGGTGGTTTGAGCACAAACACTTGAGGTTAGGGCTCGATAGAAAGTATGAGTATCAGACTATTCTAGGAGCCACTGAAAAATCCGCAAAGAGAACAAGGGAGGCTACAATGTCGAGGAGCGTGACATATTCATCCCATAAGTTGTATTAAAATTTAGTACACATTAAATAGACATGAAATTGTATTGCTTTTCACCATTTTATTATATGTTTTGATTTTCAATTTGTAAGTCGAGCAGGATCCCTGAAGAACACGATTAGTAGGTACATGGAATGCCTTAGATCAGACATTAAAGTACGGAGCTTGAGGTAGTAGAAGCTAATCACGCCAAGTTTGTCTCATCGACGGGCTTGCGCATCGACCAATCTTATGAGTCCAACATGCCTAATTTTAAGCTCGTATTCTCTAATGATGATGGAGATGGAGCTGAGAATGAGGCGGAAGTGATTGAGGGTGGAAGCAAGGATGATGCAACCGATTTCGAGATTGAAGAAATGTTCGTCGAAGACCCATAGTGGAAACATTTGATTTGAACTTCTTTGTTGAATACATTTAGATAATTTTAGGAATTGATAACTAGCTCTTTTGTGTGGTTTGAGGATTCAAACCGGGAATGTTTGTTTTTTGAGGATTGTTAGATAAATGTTTGAGCATTATGATTGAAACTAGCTCATGTTCGTAGCATTATGTTTGTTTTGAGTCACCTTAGAAGGTTCAGTAATTAAGGAACTCAAGTACAAAATAACATTAGTTCTAAGTATTGATCATTCCTTACTAAATACATTCGAGTCCGGAACTCATCAGGCTTCATGTAAAACTGTCCCAGATGAAGTTCCTGATTCGGAACTTGGTCGGGGACATTCAGTTTGTTACGAGCTCGGAATCTGAGCTCTAAACTCTTGTGCATATTCTGGTTTTGTTCTGGAAAAAAAAATGCGTCCCTTTTTTTCACCAATTTATTTCTTTTCAAACTCTGAAGCCTAACCAAGGGTAAACTGGAAATAAAGGAAATATAAAATAAAACCTATTAAAATTCGAGGGCTGGAACATAATTAATATTTTTTCGGTTAAATTTCAGATTAAGCACCGCAATCTAGGGACTGAAATTGCAAATGAACAAAAACTCATCGGCTGCTAATTGTCAATTTCTCCGGAAACGAAATGCCGTCTCGCTGTTGCCATTTCTCGTTGTTCGATTGTTGATTTCCAATTTCTCCGGCTTCGATCGCGTCAATGGACAAAGTGCCGAACCTGCAGATCACATTGTGGTTCTCCACGGCGCTGCTGCCATGTTTCGAATCGCAATCTGGTCGAGGTAATCTGTCTCGCCGCGCTGGTTATTTGGCTTCAAGGTTCGCCATGGTTCGCTGCTATGGTTTTTGGGCTTCGAGGTTTCTAATTCGATCGGTGGTGGCTCTGATTCGCGGCTCTGAATCCCAGTCGGCGGTCTCTTTTTCGGTGGTCTATGCGTCGTGTCCTCACCGTAATAGCGCCGTCGTCATTGAGGACGATTCCGGAAGACGTCGAAGGCAAGGGATTTATCACTGGTTCGCCGACATCGTCGTTAAGGTTCGATTCGCGTGAATTTTGGGTCATTCTGATGAGTCGATGACTGCAGTTGTTACCAGAATCCGCGCGAGGGTTCTGTCGGGAAGGACATAGATTTGGGCTGAAATCAGGTAAAAAATTTCGGCTGAAAACACAGATTGTTTTTGGGCTGATAGATGTTTGGCCTTAATACTATAATGACTAAATTGTTTTTTATTGCCCCAACAAATGTTAAATGGTTAATTTTTGTCCCTAACAAATAAAATGTACACTTCATAGTCCCAACAAACAATTTCGATCAATTTATGGCTCCAAACTCTTTTAATAAGACTAAAAATAATTTAATCTTATTAAAATTTATTATTTATCAAATATAAAAATATATACTTTTATAAAATGTAAGACATTAAACATACAATACTATATATATTGTGTGTTTTTAAAAGTAAAAAAATATTATTTCATAATGGAACGTATGTTTTTTATACGTATAATGGTAAGAAATTAATTGATAAATATTTCATATTTAAATCCACTTTAATTATTAAAATTTATTATTTAAATATGATTGTACGTGTGCGCAACCTGCGGGCACGCAAGGCTCAGTTTAAATATGAATGGCTTGTACGCAGGTTCAGAACTAGCTTGTACGTGTGCGCAACCTGCGGGCGCGCAAGGCTCAGTTTTTGCACCCAACATACTTTTTTCTCCGGTTTTATTTTTGGACGTCCAAACGTGGACTGTTTTAGAAGGTCCAAACCGTGTGAATTAATTATGGTAAAACCGTGTGAAATTCTAGGATAGAATTTTCATTTTCCAGCTGCCATTCTGATGAGATAAATTCGAATCAATCAGAATAAATAGGGATAATGACAATATCTTTGATTGAAGACAATCAGCCAAACACGTTTATGATATTAGGGTTAGGTTTTCACCTCTATAAATAGGGCATTTAGGACTCCAGAAAACCTGCACCACTCGAGCACTCCTTCTCTGTCTCTCAAGTTCTTTTCATCTCTTTCTGTCTCGAGTTCGCGTCGTCCCTCCGTCAGACTAGTGATAGTGCTTTCGAGCATAGCGTGAATCCGAGATAACTCTTACTGTTTAAGGTGTTGCATTCGGTGGTTTTATTCTGGGGAACGATGCCCGTACGAAGCTAATTCGTTTCAAGGGAAGTGAACGTTGTTCGCGACTGCACCTTTATGTCATTGCATGTAATCGTGTTACTGCTTTATGTAAATCGATTGATTTTATACTTTCAATTATTTCGTATTGATTTTAGCATGACACTGTAATGCATGATCAATTAATTGAGTTATTCTTTTGATACATTCTTGTGACAATTTTTATTTCTGAAATTTAATTGCTTTATTTCCAATATACCTTGCAACACAAATATCATAACCATTCCTCCTTAAAGCCTCTGCGTCACCTCTACAGAAACCACACACACCTCAAATAAAGTAGAAGTTGGTCGACACAAGTGTTGTGTTGCACCTTTTTTTTTTCTTCGTTTAAATGAAGTGTTGTGTTTCACCTTAATGCTTCATTACAACATCTTCGGGTCAAACTGGTATCGGATATTGGATCTTTTGTTAACATTCTAATATCTAGACATGTACTGTTGGAAAAATAATCCCCTTAGAATCAAGATGACAAAAAAAAGAAGTAAGAAAAGCATAAACACATATTTAACGTGGTTCACCAAATACACTGACCACCTTCATGAGTATAAACTGATTAATCTTATTATCCGAAGAGGTCGGACTGATCATAGATGTAGGGATTATACCACACGGTTAGACTGATCATAGATGTTAGGGATTATATCACCTAGGACCGCCTGATCCAAATTACAGATACTGAAGGGTGATTTATAGACTTGAACAGATGTCTATAAAAGTCTCACCAAACACCTTTAACTCTCACTCTATTTATAAGAGTTCAAGTGCAGATCAAAAGTCTTCCAATTCATGAACCTAACTCTTAGGATTCTTGATTAATGAACCATCCCTTGATCTACCCATTCATGAATGAAAATACTGTTCAACTCTTATTATTTAATCATTTTGAATTTGAAGAGACCCAACATATACTGCTTCCATTTCTGCATAAAGTTCATTTTTTATTGAACAAAATGCTAAAATAATTCTACCTTTTGGTTGAAAGAGCCAATATAATCCTGCAAAATGAGAAAGTATCATAATACTTATTGATGTACGTGCTAATCTAACGCTAGGCGTTGTAGACTTCAATTGTCAACGGGAAGTTTGGTTAAAATTTAATGAAATGACCATTTTGCCCCTAGATTAAAATCGTCCAAACAAATTTAGAATACTAATATGGGGTATTTTGGTCACTTTTGGGATGGTTCACTAGATTTTCTAGGTCAACATTGGAAATGACACAAAAGGTTTTCACTACACAATCCATCCAAAAGGTTATAACTATACAATCTATCGAAAAGGTTAAAACTGCACAAGATTATAGAAACTTTACGTTAGAACGGAGGGAGTATCCTTTTAGCAGAACCAAAATTGTAGATGTGGCTATTAAAATTATATAATAAATATAGAATTATAATTAAAAAAAGGAACATTTTGTTAACGGATAAAAGCACATCAGGAGTAAGGTGAAGGTCTTGTTCAACTAGGTTTAAATTTATCACATTTTAACATCTATAAACTCAAGTCAACATCAATAAACTCAGTTCAACATTAATATATTTATTTCATCTTTAATAAATTAAAATTAACACCAATAAACGTAATTCAACACCAAATAAAAATATAAAAACTAACAAAATTGACCAGACAACCAAAAAAAAAAGCAACCAATTTAACCATTGGTAAAGGAGAGGTGGAAAAGGCTTATAAATTCTATAGTCCGGCCCCCGGCCCCCTTCTGGAACTAAATTCGTCTTGCTTCCAGCCCAGCAAGCCCACATGTACAAACTACAAAGTGCCCATTTTAATTTTGCACTATTTCTCTAATATTATCACCCTATTTTATTTAAAATGAATTTTTATTAATAATTTTTTGACAAAACACTTTCTATTTTAACCATTTATTCTAATATTTTAATTCTCAACTCAACCTTTTCCACTCATTCCACTCTTGGAAAGTCCAGATTTATATAGTTGGCAATTTGTGGGAGTTATGCAAATATGGAATTGTTGTGTTGAAATATCAAAGAATGAATGTTTGAAGTTTTATTGAATGACATGGAGAAATCCGTCCGATGAGATATTTCGTTCATAATGTTTTGATTGGAGAATATATCACTACTATAAATTAAAGCTATCGTAACACTTTCTTTGCAACACTTATTTAAAATGTTACAATAGCTTATAAAAAGTGTTACTAACAACTTTGAAAAATGTTACAT
>JAULKJ010281645.1:0-13201 GCA_032355405.1 Rubia balearica | reverse complement strand
TACTCGCAACGTAGAATCCAAAAATGTCATCCACCGGACCCAACTCAATTCGGGTCCTACTCAAAACTGAGCCCAAAGTTGATGAATTCAACTTATTTTCCAACAATGTATGCCATGTGGAATCTAAAAGTAGGGAGACCATGTGGAATCTAAAAGTAGGGAGACCTCTCAACCATTTGAGATGCTCTTAGCGAATCAATTACATTTTCCGAACATAACGCCATACCAAAACAATTTTTTATGTGGGGGTGAGGGTCCAATGGTTTATTGACATGTGTTAAATATGATGATGGGAAAAAGATTAATAAATGGAAAACCAAAAAATGTTAATAACTTCCCAACACTTGTACACATGTCAATAAATCATTGGACGCTCACATAAAAAAAATCCCCACATAAAAAATTTCCTGACAAATTCAACATGACCACATAATGACCCACACTATTAATACATGTCAAAATAGGATATTCCACTATGCTTAGAGTATTCGTCGATGCCGGAAGCATGGGGAGTAATGTTCATCGATTGATTTTAAATTTTTTTTAGCAAACAGACCTCGGTGTCAGGCTCTTGAACTCGTGAACATGCATTCATAGAATGAGTTGATTCACCAAAGACTCCACATGGTTGAAGTTGGTTAATGGCCTTTTGGATAATCCATTCTTTCACCATCTCCTTCAATTCTGAAAACCAGATTATGATACGTACGAATGGTGTGCTCAAGATAACATTCACTCCTCGGTTATTGGTTCTCTTTCCAATTTGCCTCGAACCTTCCGCCAACTCAGAAAACATCTTGTTGGTTTCATTTGGCATCTTGCACAAAATATTACCTCTAACTGTGGCTTTCACAATATGTCATTCATCATCAAGTAAACTGCTATGCAAGCAAATCAGAGTTGCCATGATATGGGTAACTCAATCCGAGCCTTTTAAAATGCTTATAGTACTCTTAGAGATGTTCTCTAGATATTTGCTTGATGTTGCTTATAATTTTCTTCAAACTGTTCAACTTCTCCGCTGGGAAGTAATACTCAAGGAAAACTTTCTTCATGTTTGCCCAAGTCGTAATGCTTCCTGTTGCCAAATAGTAAAACCATTGTTTGGCGGAACCCGTCAACAAAAAACTAAAGGCTCGCAGTTTGATTTGGTTCCCCGTGACTTATTTCAAGGTCATGCTTATGTAGACGACATGAAACTCAAAAATATGCTACCTTTCTCTGCCAAACCATGAAAGTTTGACAACAAGTGAATTAAGCCAGATTTCAACTTTAAATCCCAGCATTCCCGTGCCTCATGCAGTTGGACCGCGAGGAATCATTGCTCATAATTCGGGACAGTCAACTGCCTCAAAGTAAAGTCCCCCATCTGGATTGGTTGGACCTCTCTGCGAGTCTTCCTTATTCTCGAAATTGTCCTCTCAATTTCCTAAACAAAATTCAAAAATTACTATTAGTAGGATGATTGTGTACATAAAAGGTGTATAGTATAGAAATGTGTAAAAAAAACTATAAATAAAGTAATTATTCCTCAAATATGATGCCAAATTTGACGTAGGCCTATTTGCAAAGTTGTTCAGCCTGATAAAATATCTAAAACCTTAAAAAGAATATATAATATAGAGGCAAGTAAGGGTTGAACCCAAGAGAATAAATTTTATCTTACAAGTAAGCGCAAAGTGGTACAAATTTCGAGAATCACAATAACAAAGGGGTTTTGGGTGATTATTGATTTAAAACTACTTTTAAAAAGAATAATAAAAGAATGGATTTAAGCAAGAGAACCAAGGCAGTTCATTTAACAATTTCCACACATCAACTATATATTGATTATAGGTTATTAACATCATTCAATATAGAATATTGTTCTCATTTCCAACAGATGTAATTACTAGACAAACTGACCCTGATAACACTTGTTATTAGATGATTCCAGCAAACAATTAAGAATTAATCAACAATAATAATAAGACCAGGAATTATGTGAGATGCATGCAATAATAATCATAAACATACATTGATATCCCATGCAATAAATTCTCTGTCACAATATCATAAGTCATAAACATATATTCATGGAATTAATCATAATTTTTAACAGATTTAAATATGCAAAAATATAAATCAAAGTAGTATGAATAATACTCAACCCAGATTAATCAACCCAATTCAATGAATTCAAGAACAAGAGAATCAATACAATATATAGAAATAAATAGAATAAGAATTTTGAACCTCACAAATGGCTTCGATAGTATGATGACACTACAAAATTAGTTTTCCGTAGAAAAAATCCAAAGAAAATAATAAATAATGTATTATTGAAAGTAAAACCGATATCTAACTAATTGTATGAATTATATGGAAAACCTATAATATTTATACTGTGGACAACTAACCTAAAAAAGAGCAAACCAGTTGTTCTGATTGTAATATAATTACTCTATGACTATGAAAGGAAATAGAATCCATCCAAAATGGGACTTCTACCTGTATAAAAGGAAATAGAATCTGAATAAGAATGGAATTCCTGCACGGACCAAAAACATCCAAAATCAGCCCACAGAATCCAGTCCACCACCTCGTTGCCACCAGTTGCACCTGCGAAAATATGGCGAGGCGGGATTAGGGTCAAACCCATATTCGTGGCTGCAACATGGTTGCGGATAGGTCCTTTATCTTAATTTTATCTTCGATTTTCTGCTTTTATCTTCAGTTTTTCATTCCATGGTCAACAATTGGTATTTAAGTGAGTATACATCAAAGTTAATTACCAATTATGGTCAGCTCGAATGCAAATGAGTTTACTTCAGAGTTAAACAAACTCACCTTCGTTATTAGCTATGACGTACCAAAAGTACTTAGGTCATAACATGAACTTAAGGGGTTCAAAGATACAGATGTTTAACCACTTGCAGCACAAGATCATTATGATAACAACATCATTGAGAAAGAGCGATGTGTCAGTCATGGGCCAAATTAAGTTATGCAAGCATGTTCTGACAATATTAGCGCTATACACAATTGGTGCATTCACTATCCCGGAAATGGTTGCTGAGAAGGTTGATAAACATGTGGTGAGAGTCATATGTGCAGGGCAATCCCTAATGGAGAGACATTCACTAGAAATTTATAAGAAACTATGCCACTCGAAGTGGATGGGTAGGGCTGGGAATGTGGCGCAAGCATAAATGAATCATACTTTTGGGAAAAAAACATAAATGATAATAATGAATGGAGAATCCTTATTTTCCAAAAGTCTTCTTGACCAAGTACTAGTAAACGACAAGGCCTGCTGGAAAAAAAGAAGCAAAGAGGAGTGGCTCATAGGGATGGAGAGGAATTTTGTAGAGTGTGGAGCCTATGAAACCCCACATGAAATGGACGATTGTGGTGGGTGAGAATGTTGAAATTCAAGCTAATTCACTAAGGAAAATGATATATTACTTCACCCCTTTTACCTCAAGTTTTTGTTTAGGGAAAATAACCGAGGTAAAAGTTCTTTTACCTTGATTCTCTTTTTTACGAAGTAAATAGTATTTTTCGTTGGTTTCACTCCGCTGCATCAAACTTGAGAAGAACTTATACTGAAGAAATCTTCTATAAACCTGCAAAACATATAACTATACAAAAGAACGTAATAAAAGACAACCTTCAAGTTGTGTACGGGAAACTTTCCTTAAGACTTTATTTGTTCCCTTTTGTGTGCATATAATTCAGAACAAATATTTTATATGATAAAATGAATCTTGGTTGACAGAAGTGTGCACTCACTTTTCCAACCCCGAATGAACAAAGGACCGAAGACTAAGAATTCTCTAAGACTAATGCATTATCATTTTTTTCCTCTTTGTGAGATTTTCTCTCATATTTGAGTACTTCTCTCTTTTCTCATGTTTTCTTGTATTCTGATTCTATTCTTGTTGTATATCTCAAATTGAAGACAACTCATCTATTTATAGACTAATGGCTTGAGATGAAATAACACATCTCTTCATGACATATACCCTTTGGGAATTTGAAGACATATCTATTGGTGATGAACAATGTTCACACCATAGTCACATCTTTTCAATCATTGTAAATATCCAACATTTTTACCTTATTTTTTTTAAAAAAATTGAGGTAAAAGTCTGAAATGACCTACTTCGCATGCATTTCTCGCTTATCAACATCGATTGTTTTTGTGACTGACGTTACACAGCACTCTTGCAGATATGAATGACCGACGTTGACGCATTTCTCGCTTACCGACATCATAAGCATTTCTCGCTTACCGACGTTGCTTATTATTGTGACCGACTTCGCACGTCCCTCTCGCAAACTTAAAATGACCGACATCGCACACATTTCTCACTTACCGATGCCAATTATTTTTGTGACCGACGTCACACGTAACTCTCGCAAACATGAATGATAGACGTTGCACGTATTTCTTGCTTATCGATGTCGCTTGTTATTGTGACCTACGTCGCACGTCCCTCTCGCAGATATGAATGACCAATGCTGCACGCATTTCTCGCTTACCGACGTCGCTTATTATTGTGACCAACGCCGCATATCGCTTTCGTAGGCATGAATGACCGATGTCGCTTGCATTCTTGCTTGCCGACGTCAGCTGTTTTTGTGACCAACATCGCTCGTTACTCTCGCAGACATGGTGCTTATAATTATATGACTAAACAAAACTAAAATATAATTTGTATTTTTTTTATGCAACTCCATTTGTTCTGAATTTTAAAAGATTTTATAATTATACTTTTATCTCTGACTTTTTGTTTGTATTTTCAAATGAAATAAATTAAACGTAGAGTTCGAGTAATACATGATCGAAGTCGAATTTTATTAAATATTTTTTTACCGAATAAATTTTTATATATTACTTATTTCATATAATTATGAATAAGTAGTATATAAAATTTTACACGATGAATAATAGAGTTTATTTATTAATATTCGATTTTGATCACATATGACTTGATCACTACATTTAATTTAGTTCATTTAACACGTGGGTAATTCTAAGGGTGGCACGTGGCAAATGTGACGTAGCTAAGAGTTGCTCTTTTAGTAAGATGTGAACATGTTTAGATTATGACTTGACTTTCTATATATAAATACAAATAATTAAAATTTGACATGAATCAATCATCTATAAACTCTTAGTTGATCTTTGATACATAAATACTAATGAAAAGATTATGGGAACGACTATTAAACGGTTAATCCTTGACTTTTCATATATAAGCATTAATAAAATGGTTTGATTTTAACTAATCAACTGTTAACGCTTAATTGAATTTCCATATATAAACATTAATAAAATGATTTCACTTTAACTAATAAATGGTCAACCTTATTTGACCTTCCATATATAAACATAAATAAAATTGTTTGACTTTATGTAATCAACGGTCAACCCTTACTTGACCTTTCATACGTAAACAAATAACTAAGGGTTGATTTTAAACTAAGTAATAGTCAACTCTTATTGAATTTCCATACATAAACACTAGTGAAAAAGTTTGATTTTGACTAATCAATGATTGACCCTTAATTGACTTTACATAAATAAATACTGATAACTAAGGGTTGACCGTTAGTAACCCTTACTTGACTTTACATACATAAACACTAATGAAATAGTTATGACTTAACCAATCAATGGTCAACCCTTACATAACTTTCCATGCATAATAGTGTTTGACATTAATTAATTAACGGTTAACTATTATTTGACTTTCTATACATAAACATTGATGAAAATGTTTAACCTTGAGGAATCAACTATCAACCCTTACATGATTTTCCATAAATAAACACTAATGAAATGCTTATAACTTAACTAAGCTAATCAACGGTCAACATTTACTTGACTTTCCATACATAAACACTAATGAAATAGTTATTACTAATCAACGGTCAACCTTTACTTGATTTTCCATGCACAAACACTAATGAATAGTTATAACTTAACTAAACAACGGCCAACCCTTACTTGACTTTCCATACATAAATACTAATGAAATAGTTATAACTTAACTAATTAACGGTCAACCCTTACTTGACTTTCCATACATAAACACTAATGAAATAGTTATAACTAATCAACTGTCAACCCTTACTTGACTTTCCACACATAAACACTAATGAAATAGTTATAACTTAACAAATCAACGGTCAATCCTTACTTGACTTTCCATGTATAAACACTAATGGCATGACTTTAACTAATCAACATTGAAATGTTACTTGACTTTCTATATATAAACACGAATGAAAGGGATTTATTTTAACTATTTAAATATGTCGCACGCATCAAAGTTCTGTGGATGGAATTACTTCTCCACTAAATATTTAGATAATAGTCAAATCCCTTGGAAATAAAAAATACCAAATCTAATCCTGTCCCATAAATATAGGAATTGATATATTCTTCAATCAAAAACCTTCTGGATGAAATATAACATCTCAGATTACACTCCATCATTCCATATATCGCAAACTTTCCTTCTTTGATGTTTCAAAATAACAATTCCACATTTGCATAATTTTCAAAAATTGCCCACTAGATAAATCTGGACTTTGCACTTGACACATCCAAGGCAAGAGTAAGTAACTTAGCTCTTATATCAATTGAAATTTAGTTTTACCCATATTTGTCAATTATCGCAACTATGCTCCAACACCATTTGTCTAACCAGGTATGTAAGAAAGTAAAGCATGAACACATATACTTGGTTACGTAGTTCAGTGAAAATCACCCTGCGGGGCTTGGCCCAATTCAGAATAAATTCACTAATCATAAATATAGAGTACAATGCACACCATACAACTATACTTATCTTTTCTAATTACAACGTGTGGATTTTGCAAGCCTTTTTTGCTACCAATCCACCTTAATCAGACTCGCTCTGAGCTCGAACCTCGTCGCTGAATCTCCTCCTCTCAACGAATTAAGGTATATGATTATGAACTTTAATCAAAAGTATTTTATCATGCTGGAACACAAACTCAAAGCTCTCGGCTACTTCTCTGAATATCGAGAACCTGAAAGCAAATTTTTTCCAATTAAATCTGTAAGTAACTCAGTCAGAATGTCCTCATATTTAAACCTGTCGCATGCATCAAAGTTCTGTGTGAATGGAATTCCTTCTACACAAAATATTATGATAACAATCAAATCCCTTGGAGATAGGAATTACCAAATTTAATCCCTTGAAGTAAGGAATTAGAATATCTCGTCCATATCTCACCATAACCGAATAATCATAAATTGATTCTAATTTCACAAATCTAATCCAATCTCATTAATACAGGACTTGATATATTCTTCAATCAAAAACCTTATGGACGAAATATAGCATCTCAGATTACACCCCATCATTTCATATATCTCAAACCTTCCTTTTATGATGTTACAACATAACAATTCCATATTTCCATAATTTTCACAAATTGCCAACTAGATAAATCTGGACTTTACTGGGAGAACATAGACAAGTTGTACCATAGACAGAAACTGGTGAAGACAGATGCTTCATTTTATGAGAAGTCGGGAAAAGCGGTAGCGACATGTTAGTTTGAGAATGTATACTCCCTCCGACCTAGCCTAAACTACCCCTTAATCATTGCACACTATTCGAGAAACATGATTCACTATTAATATGTTTAGCTGTGTATAATAACGATAAAAAGTTATTTTTTAGAAACTTCTTGTTGCAATGAATTCAACAATATTACATTCGATAATATTATTTCTTACATATCTATTCAAATATGCGATCAAACTTTAATAGAGAATAGAGCCATAAAATATGTGGATAATTTGGACTAGAACAGAGAAAGTACAGAACTGAGAGGTTAAATGGCAAGGCACAAAACGAGTACAAACACTGACAGCCGTTCAAGCTAAAGTCTCGGTTCTTCCTAGGGGTGGGAATATTGACCTATAATCTGCGGGTCAAGACTCGAACGGGTTTGGGTAAAATGGGCAACTGATCAAAGTGGTAACGGGTCTAATGGATGAATGAAAAATATGGGTTGAATGAGTTGGGTTTACGGGGTGAACGGGTAATGTGAGTGGAGTTCTTTCTTTTTTTGGGGTAAAGATTAGGGACTCAGATGCAAATGGGGTGAAATTTAAACCCAAAAATAAATAATGAAGACGCATTTTTTTTAATAATATATTTTATAAAGGCTGCAAGAATGGAAGACGCATTCTCTGAATGCGTACTCTTTTTAATTTTTTAAAGGTTGTAGGAATAGAAGATGCAATCGTTGAATGCGTCCTCTGTTTTACAGAAATTTTTAAAAGAAATTACATTTCAGAAGATGCGTTCAGCGAATACAACTTCCCCAATTCATAACCGGTTACTGTAGCACCATTTATAGAATTTTCTCAATGTGAGTGTCTCTGCAATGCAATGCCGTCAACTGATTAAACTCGCCCGAGGCTGGGACTGGGAGTATATATAAAAGGATCGATATAACCATTTTAATTTCCATTTTAAACTATGAAAATTGACCTATGCTGCAATGCTTGATGTTGAAATGTACAAAAGTCTACATAGCAGCTCATCGGCCACGTTCGCACTTTATATGCAGTAGTAGAATTCACAAAGCAGATAAAATAACGAGATCACCCTCCACGTCATGTGGTTTCGGGTCTATAAATGACGAGATCACCGGCCACGTTCCCACTTTTTTTTTCTTCTTCTCATGATGTCAAACACATAACCATAAGTTTCCGTACTCGTTCATATGGGTTACCCATTTTTTGGACTCACATATTTACCCATGTTTGACCTGTGATAATTTAACCCGATCCATATTTAACCAGTTATATTATTAAACGGGTCAAAATGAATCATACTTATATTATTTCATTACTCATATTACCCGACCTATATTCGACCCGTCCACCCATTTGCTACTATAGTTCTTCCCAATAGAATGAAGGAAGCAAGTAACAGGATGACCACACATGTGATCATTAAAATCGATCATTAAAATCGACTGCAATGTCGTGCTTTGCTACGAACGAAAGCATTCAGATGCATCAACGGACATGAGGTGTATGGTTTTGGAAACTAAAATTTTATTTTTTATTTTTGTTAAATTTATTATTACTCACTCTGTCCCATTTCAATATGCACACTTTGACTTTTATCAGTTGACTCAAAAAATGTTTGATCCTTAATATATTTTATTAAGAATAATTAAAACTTATAAAAAGTTTATAGTCTGAAAATATATGTTATAATAAATCTAACAATAAATCACTCAATGATATTTATACTTATACACCTATTAAATTTTGAGGTCAAAGTTAAGAAATTTTGATTAAATGAATAGTTAAATTTGTAACGGTACAAAAAGGTGTTTTAAAGTAGAAGATTTTAAGTGGACGAAGCACATGCATTAACAAGTATTACTTTCAATCCTTCTCATTTTCTGAAAGGAGGCAATGAGAATTTAGCACCAGATAAAATATTGGGAAAAATCATCTTTTTTATATGTATATGGAAAACGGGGTAAATTAGAATTATAAAAAGTAAAATATTTTAGTTGCAATATTAAAAAATTATTAAGCAACATAAGTTATAAGTTTTTGACTCGATTAATGCAACCCAATTTTTTTCTTAATTTTCTCTAATTTACAGTTTAAACCTTAATTTTTCTATAACTTATGAAAAAACTATTTTTTTCCGAGACGGAATTTAATAAATATATAAAAGACGTGAGTATTTAAATTGGTTCTCAAATTGAATTGTTTGTATACTGTTTTGACCTTAGTTCAGTTACTCTTTTTGATTTTTTTAATGAGAATATGTCCATAATCATTACTCTTGCAACACTTATTAAAAAAATTACAATAACTTGTAAAATGTTACTTAAACCATTGAAAACTGCTACATAAATGCTGAAAAGCGTTACCTAAAATTGAAAAGGTGTTACGTTAGATCCAACATCACCTAAGATAATACTTGCAAAAGTGTTACATTAGGTGCTAATAATACTAAGTTGAACCTATTGCAACACTTTTGCAAGTATTACCTTAGGTGATATTACATTAGATTTAACTTAACACTTTTTAAATTTTAGGTAACCTTTTTCAATATTATGTGACACTTTTCAAAATTTTAAGTAACACTTTATAAGCTATTGTAACATTTTGAATAAGTGTTGCAATGAAAGTGTTACATTAGCCATAATTTGTAGTAGTGAATGGTACCCACTTTTAAGTGAAATTCATAGTTTGGTACCCTATTTTAAAATTTGTTCTAAAGAGCTATCCACTTTCTCATTAACGTCCTGAAAAGATATTTTTTTAGTTAAAAGTGGGTACCATTTTAGCATAATTTTAATTCAAATTGGTACCCATTTTTTGTTGAAAGTACAATTTTGAGAAATAAATGAAAACGTGGGTACCTTTCAAGACGAACTCAATATTTGAATACAAAATTGTAAATTTTGATTAAAAGTGGGTAGCATTTTGAACAAGGCAAAGTTTTGGGAAAGACGGTCTTTCCATAAGGTTATGGAAAGATGGGGTTTAATTAGAATAATAAAAGGTAAGAGATTTTAGTTGCAATATTAAACTTTTATTATGCAACATGTAGTAGTTATAAAGTTTATAACCCTATTCATGCAACTCGAAAATTTTATCTTCATTTCTTCTAATTTTCATTTTAAACGTTGGTCTTTCCATAACATATGAAAAAACCGTCTTTCAAGAGATAGAATCTTTGCAATCTCTCTCTTTTTAAATATATATATAAGAAACGACCAGCTCAAATCCACGAACCCCATATCAAAATAGCGGGAGAAATATTGAATTTTTCACCCTTTATTAATTAATAAAGACGACTTTTCTAATATTAAATATTGAATTTTCACCCTTTATTAATTAATAAAGACGACTTTTCTAATATTGAATCTTTCACCCTTCAAACATTTTTACTTTGTTTTCTAATATTAAATTATTTATCATCACTGATATATACACACATATATGAGTCCGTGTCTTTCAAGACGGTCTTTCCATAAGTCATGGAAAGACCAAAGTTTAAAGTGTAAATTAAAATAAATAAAAATAAAATTTTTAAGTTGCATGAATCGGGTTATAAACTTTATAACTACGATACATTGCACAATAAATTTTATATATTGCAACCGTGACCCTTTACCTTTTATTAATCTAATTAGACTATGTCTTTCCAGAATCTTATGGAAAGACGGTTTTTTCCAAGAATTTGCCTATATATAACTTTATATATATATATATATATATTTTAAGAGAGCGTTTCCTATTAAATCGATTACCGATTAATTAAAATAAGGTTAGATTAAAATTGTTTATATTTTCTTAATTAATTTAAAAATTACATTACAATAAATGAAAATAAATATTGATAATTTTATTAGTTATATTAATTATAAAATAATTTTATTTAACGGTTGGCGATCCAAAACAATATTTTCTGATAATTCAATCATTAAAAGTATATTTTTATCTTTCAGTAGAAATATAGTTTAGATAAAATTTTGGAAAATACCGTCTTTTCATATATAGGTATAAGATTTTAGTTGTAATATAAAAAATTTATTATGCAACATACAGTAGTTATAAGTTTATGACCCGATTAATTCATTCTAATTTTATCTTAATGCAATTCTAAATTTTTATCTTAATTCATTCTAATTTGCAGTTTAAACATTGATTTTTTCATAACTTATAAAAAATCGTCTTTCAAGACACATGACTTTACACTTTATTTTTTAACTCTAAACGTACTAATCATACATTAATATTACCTTTTTAATAAATATTACCCCTTCCCTTTAAAATGTTAGTTACTCCCTCCATCCTAGATTTGCACTGCAATCATTATCACGCTGCTCGAGAAATATATTTGACCGTTAATATATTTACCTGCGTATAATAACGGAAAATAAAAAGTTGATATTTAGAAATTTCTTGTTACAACGAATTGAACAATATCATATACGATAGTATTATTATTTATAAATATATTCACATATATAGTTAAAATTTATAAAAAAATAGTGTAAAAAAATAGAAGTGCAAATAGAGCTAGAATAGAACGAGACAAGGGAGTACATTTCCAACGTGTATTCGCTGTTCTAGTGATCATAAAAGTGTACTATTCAAACATGGATTGTAAAAGCAATCTACGTGGTACGTCGGTAAAGTAAAGCAATCTACATTATTTTAACCCAACTAAAATAGGATAATTGGTAAAGTAAAGCTCACGAAACAGACTCTCCCTTTGCCTCAGTCATCACCTTCTCTTTAACACTCCCTAATTTTTTTTGGTATTTTCTTATTATTTGTAGAAAAATAAGGGTGATAATGTGTATTTGTTTTTATGCTCGTGGGTACATTCTACAAAGGTACAAAGACCTATGCAGAAAAGGAAAAAGAATCTAAATCTAATTACAACTACAAGTAATATTCACATAATATAGTTATTCCTTAATACTCCTCCTCAAGTTGGAGCATGAGGGTCAGAAATGCCAACTTGCCAAATAATGAATGAAACTGAGTTCGTCCGAGAGCTTTGGTGAACAAATCTTCATGTTGGTCAGCTGTGCGAATATAATGAGTAACAAGAGTACCAGAGTGTACAAGATCACGGACGAAATGACACTCAACCTCTATATGCTTTGTACGTTCATGGAACACCGGATTTGCCGCAATATGGAAAGCAGATTGACTATCACAAAAAGTCGCACATGAGTAGAATGCACAACACCTAAGTCACGAAGTAATGACTTAAGCTACAACAACTCACAACAGGAAACAACCATATGACGATACTCCGCTTCAGCAGAAGAACGAGAACTGTAGGTTGCTTCTCAGTCTTTCATGAAATCGGAGAATGATCAATCATCACAAAGTACCTAGAAAGAGAGCATTGGTTAATGGGACAAGCATCCCAATCAGAATCACAATAAGCAGTCAACTGTAATGAACTACGTGAAGAGAGAAAATAAACAATAACCAGAACGACTCTTCAAGTAGTGAAGAACTCGAATAGCAGCTTGCCAGTGATGAACACAAGGAGACTTCATAAATTGAGTAAGTGTATGAACATAATAACTCAGCTTAGGATGAGTAATAGTCAGGTAAATCAGGCGACCCACCAGACGCTGATACTGCTCAGAATCATCA
>JAULKJ010281635.1:0-13203 GCA_032355405.1 Rubia balearica | reverse complement strand
TCCGGGTCCGGGTCTAGTTTTTGGATACGGGTCCGGATCCGGGTCTAAAGTACTGAGACCCATAGACCCGACCCATAGACCCATATAAGCCTAACTATATACTCCCTCCGTCCCACTACAAATGACATATTTACTTTTGGGCCAAATTTTTAGGAATTGTGGTGGCCTACATGTTTGGAGGGGTAGGATTAATTGATGAATTTGGATAAAAATTGGGCAATCTTGAGCATTCAAATCATGCTAAATTTGGAGAAAAAAATATGTCATTACTGGTGGGACGGACTAAAATAAAAAGTGTTCCATTACTGGAGGGACGGAGGGAGTATATCTTAAGGCAAAATTTTGGAAAACCCATTTTTCCATAGGCATATGAAAAGACGGAGTTGAATTTGAATTATAGAAAGATAAAAGATTTTAGTCGTAATGTTAAAATTTTATTATGCAACAGGTAGGAGTGATAAGTTTATGACCCGATTAGTACAACCCAAAAAAATTATTTTAATTTCATTAAATTTACAATTTAAACCTTGATCTTTCCATAATTTATGGAAAGATCGTCTTTCAAGAGACAGACTCATATCTTAAAACTATAGTACTCATTTTCTCTCTTTGTATTATTTCTCTAATGATTCTTTGTTAGTTAAATTTGAATGTTTTTCATTAAATATTTGTATTAATATGGATAAATAATAATATAATATCTTAATGTATACAATTACATATAGTAACTACTCTCTCTGTCCCGCTATAAATTGGTTAATTTGACTTTTGGAAGTCAAACTAGCCCAACTTCAATGATTAAATTATATTATTCTATATGTAAGACTACTATCATATTTTATGTCGTTGGATTCATCATAACATGTATTTTTATATCATATTTTTTCTGAATTTCTTTTACACATATCAAAGATCCAAATGTTACATTTTTAACACTTTTTTTCCTTTTTTGAATTCTCTTTCTCCTTCCTCTTTTTGGATATAATTCTCCCAAAATTATAGTTCTAGTCTAAGAAAAGGCACAATCTAGATCCAATTTATTGGGCTGCATGCCGAACTTCGACTGGTATGCCAGTCCAAATCGGCCCATCCAGTAACGAAAGATGGAAGCCCATACCATAATGGTTGTTATGCAATAAACTCGATAAAAGTATTAATAAAAATCTGGATATTATGGGAATTGAACATCAGATCATCAACTCCTTAACCAATTCCCTTAACCAAAAATGAATATATCACATTAGTCTTTACTGGATGTTTATTTATATAATAACATTAGATTAACTACATTTTAGCCAAACAAGTCCAGCCTTATCGACAAATGTCTCTTCTACTACGAATACCGTCATATTAAAAACGGATTCCAAATAAAGATTAATCAAATGCATCATTAATCAATATGTTTTATTCATTAAGTATTAAAATATGTTTTGATAAAATAAAATTATTGTAAGTTGTAGTTAATCAAATTTAATCAATTGTACAATGCAATGAATACCCCCAATATGATTTATTGGTGATTGAATATTTTTGAACTTATAGCATTCTCAGTGTAGATTCATAATTTCGGGAAGTTGTTATTGGTGTATGGATATCCTTTCAAGAGGAACATGAAGGAAGTATGGAATGAGTTGAAGAGCATATTAGCCAACAAATCATCACCACTTGTGATGATAAGGTATTTTAATTAAGTACTGGGGAATGAGGATAAGAAAGAAGGGAGTGAAGTCACAACACAAGACACGTGTGATCTGTTTGAAGTATTACAGTTGGCAGAGCCGACTGAACTTCAAAATAAGAGTCACTAGTTCACATGGTCTAAAGAAATGAAGGAGGATCAACTGATAATCAAGAGACTAGATAGAGGTTATGAACTAGGAACTATTCAATAAATTCTTGAGATATATGTTGAGAAACCATTCTATCAGTCAAATCACGACAACACTAACCCTCGAAACACATCATCTAAATAAACATGCCAGAAACTAAGGCAATCTAAAGTTTGAATCCTTTTTGGGTTCGCCATTATGAGGTTAGAGAAATTGTCAAAGCATTGTGGCAGATGCCAGACTAGGACACATTACCAATAGAGACTGTTGCACCAAAGAAAAACAAACATGATTGAGCATAAATTGGTCAACACAATGCAGAAGATAAGTAATTGGAGCAGAAAAAATGTATGATGCCCATAGAAGAGCATTCGACGAAATGAGAAAGAGACGTATTAGATAAGAGAAACAATTTCGACTTCGCTAGTATTTCCTCAGAAGAGCTCGGTGACATTCTCACACTGCAGAAGGACTCTTGGAAGCAAAGGGCAAAAATAGGCTAGTTCAGAGATGAGAACAATAATATGAGTTTATTTCACAACTAGGCAAGGAAGAGACGATGGAGAAATCACATAGTGCAGCTTCAAGACAACTAAGGGGCATGGGTTATATATGCAATGGAACAACATGACCTAGTAGTAGAACATATCAGTACAGCGTGTGAAAGAATATGTAATGCCCCAAGATGCATTTGGGCAATCAAGTCTCGAAGACGTTCTTCAACTCATTCAACCCTTAATGAATATTTGCTATGTTTGGCAGAACTTATAAGATGTTTTGCTTATGAATAAAACACGTTTTTAGTGTTTGGTAAAGTGCTAAAAACAGTTTATTTGGAAAGAATAAGCTATATTTGGGGAAAAAGTAGAAGTTGGTCTCTCCCTACTTTCAAAATAAGCCAGCTTTACTTATAAGCATAACTTTGCCAAAAAGAGTCATTGACCAGCAGAAAGAACTAACAACACAAGTAACAGATGGGGAAGTAAAAAAGGAAGTCTTGCAAATGGGAGAAGTGGAAGGCCCTAAGCCTGGACATAATCCCAACAAGTTTCTACCAACACTACTAAAAGGAGGTGGGCATGACCTTACCAAGGCAATACAAGAGTTTTTTGCAAGTGGGAAACTTCTAAGGGAGTGAAATCACATTAACGTTATGCTTATCCCAAAAGTAAAGGTACCAACTCAACTTCAGACTTAAGGTCGATAAGTTTATGCAATGTGACATATAAGGTGATAATGAAAATCATGACCAGTGGTCTTACGCAAATTATGGGGTATCTTATTTCAGGAAATCAAACGGCATTTGTTCAGTGTAGATCCATAATTAATAATGCATTAGTAGCGCATGAGAGGGTAGAAAAGATTATCAAGCACAAAGCAAGGGGAACAGGTTTCAACTTATATATGTATATAGGATATGTATAGATATATATATAGAGAGAGAGGGGGGAAGGGTTCTATTAACACCCTTATTTAAACACCTATTTAACTCCAAATCTCAACCATCCATCTATCATAATCTCACTCATTACTTAAATATATTTTTAGTAAATTAATCCCAACCATGAGATTATGTTAAATGGATGGTTGAGATTTGGTGTTAAAATATGTGTAGGGTGTTAATAGAACCCTTCCCGTGTAGATATGTGTGTGTGTGTGTATAGATACACACATATATACACAAATATATACATACATACATACATATATAAATACACATACATACATACACACACACACACACACACACACTATATATATACACATATATGAGCAAAGCGTATAATAGAGTCATCTAAGTCTTTTTGGAGGGAAATCATGGAAAGGATAGGGTTCCCGGGATGTGGATTAACTGGGTAATGTATTATGTAACTACAATTACAGATTTAGTCAAAATCAATGGAGGGTGCTCTAAATCTTTTGAACCAAGGCAAAGCTTGAGGCAGAGTTATCCCTTGTCATTGTTTTTATTCATCCAATGTTAAGAGGCACTATTCTCTCCCATTCGATCGAGTTTGCAAAGGAATAAAATACAAAAGAGCTGTTTTGAGAATTTCAAAAATAATGTTCACAAACGATTGCATATCTATATTAGAAGTGACATGGGATGGAGTTAGGAAACTAGTTGCAACGCTAAACCTTGCGGCATATTCAGGGTAAAGATGTAAATTCGACAATTTTGCTTTTTAAGTATCCCCAATGGAGGTTCATACACAATATATTGATCGCACACATTTTCATCACAAAGTTTAAGCCCCCCTAAAGGGAAGATACTTGGGGCACAACATAATTTTGGAGGGTCTGAAGGTGAAACTGTTTAAGAGCATGCAACTCAAGATCATAACAAAGATCACAACATAAAGGAATAACAATTTATCAGTAAATGGATCGGATCACGTTGAATAAGCACGTTCTAGTAGCCCTATCGCAATATACCATCAAAAAATTCATGATTCTAGAGGATAGACAAAAGAGGTGGATAAACATATGGCGAGGTCCATATATGCATCAAAGTGGAGCAGCGGTCTGGGAATGCGCTCAACGTAAGATATTAACCAAGCTATGTTAGCAAAATAAGCATGGTTAATACTAACGGACAAGGAGCCATTTTTTCTTCTAGATTATTCATGGCTAAGTACTGCAGAAGTCATGAGTTTCTACAAACCAAAACAAAGCAAAGGGACTCAAGGGGGCGGAGGGACATTCTTGGAGAATGGAACTTATTAAGCCTCATATGAAGTGAGAGATCATCACGGGGAATAAGGTAAATATCCAAGAAAACTGGATACCAAATCAACATGATCAAATCCGTTTGACAGTGATAGTTTATGAAGTCATGAGTTCAAAGTGAGTGACTTAATAAATAACAACAAAGCTTGGATAAGTCACTAAAATTCACATCCCACTACACACATTTTTTCCGTAGGATTATCATGTGCGGGGAATATAAATCCTGAAAAAATACATGGTGAAATCTAGCTGCCACAAAGCATGTGAGGAAAATAGAAGATTACACCCCTCAGTATCCACTCCCAACAGAATCAATCAAAAAGAGGATCGCATATGGTAGACTATATAGAATGCCAACCTTTTTGGAAAACATGAAATTTCTAATATGGAGAATGATATATGGGATGACCCCTACAAATTCAAACCTACGAAAATTAGGATGAACCTTATCAACCAAATGTCATATGTGCTGCATGAATGAGGAATTAGTAGAGCATATGTTGTTCGAGTGAGTTTTCTCGAAGAGGGTCTGGCGGCACATTATGTTAGGATTAAATATTAACAATAGAATGTCGTTATCATTAAGAGAGTGACTAAAACAATGATTCAATATAGCATTAGAACATGAAGAATTTCAGATAAGGAACTCCCGTGCATTACAATCTATGCGATATGGTGCTTTAGGATCAGGGCAACGATAGACCAGTCACGTATATTAATAGATCAAACACCAATGGCTATCCACACTATAATAAGGTAGGCAAATGAAAATGTACATTGTACTGATGTAGAAGCTTCAACCCCCGACCATACTCTTCATCTAGGAATAAATCAAACATCAATGAAGGAGGAACATGTAAGAGTAAAGTGCTTAGATGACCCCCAGTTCTTTGGAAAGTGCAAATATAACCCTCAGTTTTTCAAAAGTGCTAATATACCCAAGGATATTTTCAAAAGTGCTAATATACCCATGGCCGGCCAAAATATGTAAACTTATACTCGAGTGCCCCTCTTGCTCCTAAATGTCAACTTGTTAACCGACTTAAGATATTTAGAAATGAGGGACCGGTAAGGTATCTTGATAGCCTTCTTCTTCAAATTTACAACAAATGCCAACTTATGTAGCACAATGGTATTGTCCAAATTAATCTTCACCTTCCTAATGAAATAGCAGAAGAAAATAATAGTGGTGACTAGATATATATAAATATAAAATTATGACATTGTAGTAAAGTGTATTTATTAAAATATTTTGAGTTTCCATATTTTTTTTAAAAAAGTTAATTTCTATGTAAGTGTGTGATATCTAAAAAGGAAAAAATGAGATGTGCGTACACTTAGAGTATGAAAGAACGGAGGAACACAAATAATAAATTTTTAAATATGTGTGAAATATATAAAAAGAAGAAAAAATGTGTGTGCATGTTTAGGAAACTTAGAACATGAAAAAACGAATTAACACATTCATGCGAGATTTGAAGAGTTTGAGTTGATGTGCATGAAAAATTAAATTGTTTTATGTGGGACATTATTTGTGTTAGGGATAGTGTGTTTTTCTTCTTTAGTGTTTGTTTCTGATCAAAAGTTTTTATTCATAATATTTAGTATTCGCACGTACATGCATGCCATGGAATCAAGTTGCTCCCTTTTATACAAACAAACATGCAAAGATTAAGAAAGGCCAAACACAACCATTAACTCTTCATCTCAACTAAACAAGTCACTTCAAAAGCAAACCCTTTTGCCTAGAGGAAAATAAGATGAAAAGTTTTTCAACAAGAAAAAAAGGAATAGTTTGCGAACCACACATAACTAGCTTGAAATCACTTTTCTTTTTATGATAAAATCCAACAGAAAGTAGAATACTAGTCCGGACACATATCATGCATGACACAGACATTAGGAGATTTAGTTCCTTATAAACATCAAAGGTATTCTTAAGTAATTTTCATTATTGTTTTGATAAATAAAAGTTGACCTTTCTGTTGCAAACCTTAGCATTTACATCCACCCTACATTCTACATTACATAGCTAGTTGAAATCACTTTTTTTTATCAAACCCAACAAAAAGAACAAAGAGAAAAAAAACTAGTCCAGAAACATATCATTCACAACACATACAAAACACTAAACAAGTACAATCCATCAATTTTCCAAAACAAGAATTTTTGTTTCATTTAATAAAAAGAAGAATAAAAAAAGAAATGAGAAAGAGAGAGAGAGAGGCTACAGTTTTTTTGAACTCGATCTCTAGGGTGTGTCCACGACCCCTAGTTGGATTTAGTTTGACTAATGTCCTTGTCATAGAATTTTTAGTTGAATGAAAACCCAAAATTATTTACATTTGACCAATTAACATATGTAAATATCATTCTCACTGATGTCATATGCATTGAAAATTTCTATTCACACACCTTGGTAGAACAAACCGACCATTTTCCCTCCTAGAAAGGGACATATTTCACTCTCTCCTCTATGGATTAAGGACTATTGTATTGTTTAGAAAATCAAGGTGAAAGGCTTGAACTGTTTCAGATAGGATATGTTACAAAATATGGTGACGTTAAATTTTCCCAAACACACTAATATTCAAAACAATATCAAAATAGAATCATTTCTTTATAATTAAAGGTTTAAAATAACTAGTATGATGTCCTTGTATGGTTAGTGTTTATATTTACTAAGAAACGTTATAATGTTGACCCCGTCATAGTTTTAAAATTATTTTTTTCGGAATTGAAATGAATAATATTGTATTATAAATTTAACATCCCTAATAATATAGCTTATACTTCATATTTTCTTGTTAATTTTACTAATAATATCTTGATTTAATTTAATACTTCACTTACACTAGTGCAAAAATGGGTCATTAACGGTTCGAATGAGCGGCGATTTTTGTAAACCTGCTCGGAATCACCGTCCATTAGATATTCCGATATTGAAACACAATGTCGCACTGAAGGAAGCCTGATGGAAAGCTACGTGCAAAGCAACGATGGAGGTTCTAATTAGACAACCATCTTTTGTTTGCTATCAATGACGGTTTAGATTTAACCTTCGTCATTTGATCCTAGCAACGACATTTATGAACAATCGTTGAGAAAGACACATCATTCCGATATGGGAACATATAGAGTTAACTTCATAGGTCTGGTTGATAATAGCCTTTTTTCGATTGCAGTTCAGATGTGTGAAATTCTTTACATACTAAAATTAAGCGTTTCGATGATTATTCCATTATCCTAACATTAATTATTTACATTTATTATGAGAGATCTTCTTATATAAAGAAGATGGTTTATAGTTTGGAACAAGAACCTGTCATCGTATACAGAAGCAAAGGCGTCTAATAATTTGGTGGCTACCACACGTGGCTGAGTTCATGAACAAGAATCCCAACCTCATAGTTCCATTTCTTGATGTAGCTATCGCGGAAAAGAGGGTCCCTGATGAGCCGAAGTCAAGAGAAGCTTGATAATGTTCATAGGATCCAATTAGTAAGTCCCTGAGCATCATATCCATAACAGTGACCATAATGGGGTGTGGATTGAAATTATTATTGTGTTTATTTCAGCGTGAGAAAGATAGTTGGAGGATAACCTATTTATAATCACTAATGCTCTTGGAATAGATCCCCTGTCCAACTAAATATGCAAATGAAATTAGCTAATAAGGAAACTATTAATGGCTGCAGGTCTTATGAATGCTTTGTCGTTTTTCAGTGGGTGAACCTTCCTAACCAATTAAGAAAGCCAATTTTGATTCTAGTTTATGACCAATAATTCATTATTTACTTGCTCATTATAATTCACGGCTGCCAAGTAAAAAGATTTCAGCCTTCTTCTATTTTTGGACTTTCTTCTAATTTTGGTCAAAAAGAACGTTGTTTCTATAATCAAGCATGAATCCTTTGTATTCAACTGATATCCGAAAACCATATTGGGTATTTATAGCCCGATAGATATAAGAGTAAAATGCCAATATAACCTTGCAATCTCAAAAAATATCAAAATAACCTTTGATTCGACTGACTTTTTAGTAACAATTGTTTGGCCAACTTTTATGGAAAAGAATATTCTGCCCTTGGATTAAAAAACGGGAAAAAAAGGAAAAAGATGAAAACCCGGCACCTTTGGCCGTCTTCCCCGTTTCTTTCTTCCCCACCTTTTCTTTTCCGAAGGTGAACCAATATCCTCCCCACCCGTTCTCCTCCCAGCCGCTTTCTCCACATCCTCGCCATAGCTATGATTTGCCCCTCCTCCTCTAGGTTGCGCAACCAATTCTCATCGGCACACTAATCGGAGCCGCGGGGGTCAGATTGGGATTGGGATTGTGGTCGCAATTAGGGTCGCAACCGGGCTTTAGTTTGGACCTCTTCAATCTCATCTCAACAGTGGAAGAAGCTATGGCGAAGAAACTATGGTGACAGCGGAGATGTCAAAACCCTAGGTTTGGTCACAGAAGGGTGTCAGGAAGTGGTGGGAGGCGGCAGAGGTAGCTTGTATGTGGTGGTGGTGGGAGGATATCAAAATCCTAGGTTTGATTCTCGGAGAGGTGATGCGTGGTTGGCTGGGCGGGAGAGGTGGCGGGGATGGTGGGTGGTGGTGGCGGTGGGAGGGTGTCGGGAGGTGGAAAGCTAGGACAGGGTGAGGCGGGAGGTGAGACTAAGGTTGCAAGAGGCGTTAGAGTGGTTGTTTGGGGGTGGGGAACTGGAGTTGCATCACTGATTGCATAATATGCCTCAAAATAAAATATGTTACGAGTAAAACATTATTTTGGGAGTTATTCTTTTTCATTTTTGAAAAAATAAACTACCAATAAATTCAATTCAGAAACTCAATTCAGCACATATACATTCAATTCAAAACTAATAAATTAATTAAATTCAGCACGATAAACTAAATCCAATACCAAATAAGTCCGGACATAGCCTAAGTGAATTTTTTGTATCTTTCCTTTTGTAGCCAATTATAGATTTTTAAGTAGGATAACGAGGAGAAACAAAAAGTTCTCTCGGAAACTAGTTGTATCACCTATTTCAATGTGTGAAAATGATAAAATAGCACTCCCTATGGTTTTTTTTGGCACACTACATTATTTGAATTTTTTTTTATGAATGACACACTTTCCATTATTGGCAAAATTTCTTCAATTTCTTCCACTCATTCTACTTTTTACTTTTACACCCAATTTCATCCACTCATTTTATTCATCTAAATTCAAACACTTATACCTATGGTGCTAAAATAGAGAAACAAAGAAGGGAGTACAGTTTCTTTTAAAATAATTATTGATAGTCACGGGAAAATGGTAAGTGATAATTATTGTAAATGAAATTGGCATCCAAGCAATTAACTAGTGTATATTAATAATTAATATTTTATAAGAATATATATATATATATTAACCAAAATGATTATCTATAATATTTAAATTAGCGAATAAAATTGTACAATCATCATCGGAATATTAACTTATATACTTTCCGCAAAAATCATGTTGCGTATCGCACATTTATATCACTATGTCAAACGTGAATTTTTTATACTTGTAACACAACTTAATCTAAGTAGATGCAACAAAATAAATAGGACTCCTAATACAAAAACACAAACAAAATCACAACAAACAATATGTACAATCTGATCAGACACAATATAACGACGTGAACAATTATGCTCAGTGATTATAATGGACACAATGATTTAATCTATTATGTCGAAAAATAATTATAATGTAAGGAGAAATAAATTCTACACTTATTTAATAACATAAGCATTGAAAGAATATCAATTATAAAATTATTGTTTTCCATCTCTACATAATAATAAAAATGTGAAAAAGAACAATAAAGAAAGAAGTAAATTTTTAATAGAGGGAAAAAGGGATGTGGAGGGTAGAGTTTATGTAACGCAATATCTCAGTTGAGTACATCTAAGAGACAGACAGATCTGTGCTAAAAAAATGGAAGCGCGGGAATTGGCTTCATCATTAGAGATTGCAATGCAAAGCTGGTATCAGCAGCTAAATAAATCTCATCAAACAACAGTCTTCACATTAGTGCATAATAGCCTATTAAAGATCGAGTTCAAAAGCGGTTCCGCTAAATTTTCCAGGAACCGCCTTCTAGGACAAGTTTCGAGATCGGAACTCCTTATTTCTAGGTGCTGGACAAATTCAAAGTCAGTTCACTAAATAACCGTCTTTGATTGTGTACAATTAAAGGCGGTTGTGCAGAAGTGACTTCCAATGTGATAGGTTTTGGACTCGAAACTGGGATACGAATATGGTTTCGACTGGGGAACCTTTATGGATGAGGAATGTTGAAAGAACGAGCAACGTTACGAACTCGTAACGTCCTCTGATTGTAGTCCCGAACTCGTAACCTCTTCTGGAGAATTGGTCATCATTCCTTGCTTTATCGGTTGCCTCAATACACCATGCTATAATATCCATACCACCATTTTTGTTATTAAGAATATGTACTAACAGTAGGGGGGAAATAAAAAACGAACACAAACTATTTTTGCAATAATTAAATTCTTCTAATATAGTGAATTTAAGAGAAGGACAAATACTTTAGGTAGAGTGTTACAATTACAACCAAAATAAACAAAGTTCCCAGCATTTCCTATGTAAGGCCTACAACATGTCACACTGATGAGCATCGTTTGAGGCGTGGGGTCCTTGATTCATTAAAGTCTTGCTCATAAGCACGTTGTTTCTTTTCGAGCTTCCATACATACTTGGTCGCGAACACGCCCGAGGCAATTCTTCATGGTCTTCATCATAAATCTAAGGACAGACCCCTCTACAAAATCATTTTCCAAATAATAATTATTACATGACACCACTTGTTCTCATGCAGTATTCACTTTTTCTTCAAAAAGGTCTGCTTGTCAAAGTACTTGCAAGCCTTCTCCTCCCAGTGAAAAGCCAACCCGTTCACACCAAGCAAGATCAATGTAATAAAGTTCCCATAAAGCGGATTCTAGATTAATATCTTCGATGTAGCTACACACATCATATGCTTAAAAATTACGCTATCGGGATTAACTTTGGCTCACTCAATGACATAGTAGAACATCATAAGAGTCGAGTAATTTGGCTCGGTGATGTGACCGGGAGTGTGTACTCTAGACCGAGATATTATATCGTACACAATACGTTGGTATATTTTGAGTTCCTTTAGATAAAAAAATTCTGGTCTACCTAGATCATGAGGATTGCATCTAAACTATTTCACACTACACGCAATAGGGTCAATTGTAGGAAAATCATCATTAAGCGGCCATTCCTCCGATGATAAACGTCATCTAAAGGCCCGTTAAAGTTTTTTGTAGCTTTTAATGCATGTTAAAGTTTTTATAGACATTAAACCTTTCTATTTCCCTAAGAAGTTTTTTTCTCTCTTCCAACAGTTAACCTCTTCAAATTCCCCTCTCACTATATTAGCTGAAATATCATCTTTTGCGTTGTACCCTTTTCACTAAACTTTTGCATTGAATTTTTTTACGTACTTCACTGTCTAAAAATGGCTTTTGATGGTTATGAGTTGTCCACCAAAATGTTGTTTGAAATTTCGCTACACCTTCTTCTCTTCTCTGATTTTCTTTCAATGAGAGGAGTATGCCAATTTTGGTGTCAGGCTGTTGGTAGGAATTCATTCAATGGGCGTTCGCTCCCTATGCTGATGGGTCCAATGGTCCCTGATGGTGTTGAACGTTACTTCTTCTACATGATGAAGAGAGATATTTTTTGATGAGGCTTCATCTTCCTGAACTTGAAGACAGAAAGTTCATTGAGGTACGTTTCGGGTGGTTACTTGTGTTGGAGTCAGGTGAAAGTTTTTTGTTCAACCGGTACTCAAATACCAGAATGCAATTCCCTCACTCTTATGCTAATCTTTTTTATAGAGGTAACTACACTAGGAAGGGTGTATTATCATTTAATTTGGGTTCTGCTTCAAGGTTTCATCTCATAGTTTGTCTGGATGGAAGTTTAGGAATTTATGATCAGTTGATCATATATGGACTAGAATTAGAGTTGGTGTGAAATTTATTGATGTTAATTACTACAATGGTAGATTTTACACTCTTTCTAAAGATGAAGTTGGTGTTACGGCTGTTTGGTATTGTGATCCCTTCGAGGCAGAGTATCATGAGGTTTATGTATTGGTTACTGATATTACTGAGTATTGTTACAACTTTTACCATGATGAGTGTTAATTGGTAGAATCACCCGATGGAAGGCGAGTCTTGGTTAGGGTCGGCCAATCTATTTTTGTTACAGAGTTTGATGTATGTGAAGTAGACGTTGAGAATAGGGAGTTTAGGGTGATCCATGGGTTGGGAAAAGATGCATTAACAATGTGGTTTTATGGAGGATTCATCTTCAACTACATATAGTACAATGAGGGCGAAGTCCTTGTACTTTACTGGTGAATTAGTGCATGAATTTTTCTGGGGTGCTGAAGAGAGATATGCGTCTACTTATGATATTGAAGATGGCATGTTAGAGGTTTTAGATCCTAGTCATCCTAGTCGTTCCACATACGGATATGAGTCGTCGTGGATTGTTATTTTATCTGATTAGTTTTATGTATTTGAAGTTTATGTTGTAATTCGAATATTTTATTAA
>JAULKJ010281634.1:0-22354 GCA_032355405.1 Rubia balearica | reverse complement strand
GGGGGTGTGTGATGATACGATGTGAATGGGTAAGCCCGTGTGCAACACTTTGATCGCTAACAAAAGTCCCACAAATACGATGGAACTTTTCAAATAAATGGTCAATGGAATGAGGCAATTTGGCACTAGATCTCGATTGAAGACTATAGATAAGCCAACTCAATCTCTGAAACTAGAAGAGCAAGTCTACACATTTGCTTCTAGGATGAAGGAATTCATGAAAGGGAGAGTTCACCAAGTCAAGTTTTGTGGCATTTGTAGGCTCGGTCATCACACCGATGCTTATCCTCAAATGGTGGAAGAATTGGAAGAAATGAAGGCATTAGATGTCAATGGTGGCAATAGGAAACAATTCGGTAGGGGCAGCAACAACAAGGCTTCCGGGGGAACGAATGAGGTGAAAGGAAAAATCCCTATGTGAATACCTTCAACCTAGGTCCTCCGATTATCACAACTTTCATTAGCGTGAGAAGAATCAAGTTCAAGGGTAAAATTAGGGCAGACAAGCTCCACCTCAACCCTATCCTAGGGTTGAAGAGTCATCCAACAACAACGCTTCACTCTACAAGTTGGATCGAGAAGAAATCTTGGAGGCTATTTACCAATTGGCTAAGAAACAAGATGTTTTTGCAGAGCACACAAGGCGTAAGATTGAAGATCTTAGGAATAGAAATTTTTTCAAGCATAAAAAATCTTGAAATGTAAGTTGGGAAACTCACCACTCCGGTGAGTCTAATTGAGGCCAAAGAATCCGGCAAGCTTCCTTCCCAACCAGAGATCAATCTGAAGAATGTGAGCCCTTTCAAGCTAGGGTAATTTTCCAACTAGCTCATCACTCCCAAGCTATCCCTTGAGGTTTAGTTAAGGGCCAAATGGTTAGAGTAGGCAATTTAGTGTTTTCGGCATATTTCTATGTCCATGACGTAGTGCACGATGGTAGTGCACCCTCAATTTTATTGGGGAGTCCTTTTTCTTAAAATGTCAATGATGAAGATAGATGTTCATTTGGGAACACTAAACCTAGAGGATGACATTCATAAGGCGGGGTTTGACATTTATAAATCTAAGTATGATTCACCTAATCCCTCTCTTGTGTCATAACTTATTGTGATGAACTTGCTCAATGTGAAAAATCTTGCATGATTGATAATGATGATGTCCTTTATTAAGCTCTCGATGATAGTGATAAAGATAGCCTAGATGATGAGATTCTTGATGAATATGTGTATGATGAAAGAAATCCTACCTGGCGCTTCACTTGTGATTATCATTTTGACGAGACATGTGATTTGCACGATGTTAGTGATAAAGTGTCTATCTTGGATTTTTTTCTATGCTCACTAACATGTAGCAGTTAGTGGAGAGTGGCAAAGACATAAAACACCCTCAACCATCTCCTAAACCAATGAAATAGCTATAGAATCGACATTGGCTAGGTATTGATATTCACTCTCTATGGCGTACAAAGCGCTTGAAGGTAATGATGGCACTTTGTGGAGACCTCTCCACAATGATGTCATTGTAGGTGGAGTTGCCGGTGGTGACTCTGGAGATCAAACGGTAGGTTCTTTTTGATTAAAATGCATGAAGAAATAAGTCGTGAGAACGGGAATAAAAATACGGTGCTCTCTCTTCTTCTTATTCCAATATTTTTACTAGATAGATTTTGCATATTTTTGTGTGCAGCAAAGGATCTTTTTATGAAACTCTTGTTGAATGATAAATTTGAGCTTGAATCTCGTGCTTTTTAATTAGAAGGAAATAGGGCTTATTGGGTGACAAAGTTTTTCGAAAAAGGTAAGAACTAAGGAAAAATGATCCTATTCACTGGCAGCCTCGTGCCAGACCTATTGAGCACGAGGCATGCCTCATGTCACGTACTTTTAGCATGAAGGTAAACTCATGTCAGGAACCCTCAGTACGAGGCTCCACGGATCATTGCCTCGTGGCATCTGTAAATTGGGCCAAAATGCATATTTACAAAAAAAAATTGAAATTTCAAGTTAAAACATGCATTTTTGGCTCATAAACTCAGTAAATAATTTACTCCTTAGGTTGGTTGAAGTAAATAGTACTTAAATACCTCCATTGTGCATTAATTAATTAGTACTAGTGTCCCCTAGATTCTGTAATTTCAAAATTATCATCCTTATCCCATTTGTACCTCCCTTCTAAATCACCCTCTTTCCTGAAAATAAAGATTCATTGTACATTACCTCACCCATATGAATCATTTATCTTATTAAAATCCATCCAAAACACTCACTCTCACTTCATCTTGGAGGAACTAAAAAAAATGGAGTTTTCATTGCATGAAAAATTCCATATTACTTCACCCCATTTATCTTTTTTTATAGCATCAACTAACCAAGCTAAAAATTTCTTTTACCTCGGTTATATTTTTTTGAAGTTAAAGATAATATTTACCTCGGTTATAAAAAACCGATGTAAAAATTTGGTTTTTACCTCAGTTCTCTTGAAAACGAAGGTAACTATTCTTAAAAATTGAGGTAAATTGAATGAATGACGTATGAGCAATTTCTGTAATGTGTGTCGGATCAAGAAATATCATTTATTTATGGCATGGCCGACCTTAAACTGTTGATCTAGTGGACCAGTTTTTGATGATGGTATGGAGCGACATCGTAATAGTCGAGTTTTAGTTTGTATGTTTGGTTCCATTGACCAAATTCAATCATAATACCCAAAAAATCTTTCCCCCTTCCAGTAATCCTCTTCAAAAACCAAATCCACATTGTTGAAGGTGGCTGTTGATTGTGCTTATTCAATTACCAAGTAAGATTTTCAATAGCTCAAATTTGTAGTTGCATCTTCAATTTAGGTTCTAGGTTTGTTCATTTTGTTTGAGGGGCTGTGTTTAACTATGGGTTAATTGAAATTAGGCATTGCATTATTGTATATGGTTTCATTTATGTATGTGTATGGTAACGTAACAAATGTTTTTGTTGACATTAATATATGTGTGCATGTGTGTATATATATATATAGGTATGTATATGTTTTCAATATGCATGGAAGTCACACATTGAATGAATATAAGTGGATGTGCATGTTGATAAGTTAGGTCCTTAAAGGGTGTGTAATTGTTATTGTATTGTAGGAATCCCTGTAGACAAGACCCGTTGTTTTGATGAAGATCGAACAAGCGAGATTATCAATCTTTTGTATCTGGCATCATTAAATATGGATTTGCGAATGCCACGAAGGAGAAATTTTTGTGTGTATATTATCCTCGCAAGAAGTGTAGAAACACCAGTAGTCATAAAGAAGCAACTACTTTGAAGGAACCCTTATTTATACACAATTTTGATCTAACATACAAAATTTGGTTTTGGCATGGTGAGAATGTGGATGAGCATACTAAAAATGAAGTATAGGCCAAGAAAGATGATAATATGAATGAGTTGGTTGAGGAGATTCTTAAAAACTATAGTGGAAATACTAAAAGACTTTCAGACCGCCACGGACATAATGAGACACTTCTATATGATGGATGGCCCAAAGGAATGACGTTATTGAAGGCTACATTACAGTTGATAAATTTTAAAGCTAAGTTTTCCTATCATGAAGTAAGTTTCTCTGGTTTGTTGAAAGTGTTGAAAGAAAACTTCTGGTAGGCAATAGATTCACCGAAACGGTATGTGAGGCAAAGAAGGTACTATGTCCAATGGACATGGATTATGAAAAGATACATGCCTATCAGAATAATTGTATCTTGTATAGGGGAGATCACTTAAATGTAGAGGATTGCCCTAAATGCAATGCTCCAAGCTTTAATTTGAAGGAGGTGCATATTGATAGAGAAATTTGAAATTGGAATACAAAGAAAGTCCCTGCTAAGGTTGTTTGGTAACTACCTATTATTCCTCGATTGAGAAGCTTGTTTGACAATCCTGAGGATGCAAAGAATTTGATTTGGTATGCTGATCAGAAAGTGGTTGATCCTGAATTCATAAGTTGTCCGACCGATGGTAATCACTGGAAGGAGATAAATGTGGCATATTCGGTCTTTGGGAATGAGCCACGTAACTTAAGGCTTGATTTGTGCACTGATGGAATAAACCTATATCGTAATATAAGTAACAATCATATTTCGTGGACAACAAAGGTAATGATTTACAACTTGCCCACACGGTTGTGCATATACTGGAAGTACATAATGTTATCTTTAGTGATCTCTGGTCCAAAACAACCAGGAAATGACATCGATGTGTATCAAGCTCCCTTGGTGGATAATGACCTAAAAAAGCGGTAGGATCCTGGAATGAGTATGTATGATGGGTTTCAGAAGGAGTTGTTTGATTTTAGAGCCATGTTGTTCAATATTGTTAATGAATTTCTCGTGTATGGAAACCTGTCTGGCTATTCTGTTAGGCATGCCCTATTTGTTTATATGGAACATATTATTTTCAGTTGAGGCATGGAAGTAAGACAGTGTACTATGGGCATCAGATATGGCTTCCAAAAACTCATGGGTAGAGGAATAGATGAGATGAATTCAATGGAAAGGTAGAGTTTTCTCCCCTACTCTCGTATTAACAGGTGCGTCAATCGTGTACATGTTGCGAGATGTACGTAACGACTTCGACAAAAGGAAGAGGAAATCTAAGTTTTCCAGTAGTTGGAATAAGTGGTTCATATTTTACAAACTACTATATTGGGAGATACTTGTAATGCGACACTGGTTAGACATGATGCGTATTGAAAAAAAAATGTATGTGACAGTTTGGTTTGTACTTTGATGAATATCCCGAGTAAGACAAAGGATAGTGTGAAGTCTAGGAAAAATATGATTGAAATGTGAATCAGACATTATTTGGCTCCGGTGGTGTGGAGGACGAAGACATACTTGCCCACAGCTTGTTACACACTTTCAAAGGAAGAGAAAGGGTTGATATGTTCTAGCCTAAAAGGTATAGATATCCCAATGGGCTACTTATCTGGGGTAAGCAATATAATGTCCAATTAGGGATTTATATTGGGGAGTATGAAATTTCATGATTCACATTGTTTGATTCAATAATTTCTCTTTGTTGCAATTAGATCCATCTTTCCAGCTCACGTTAGGAAGTGGACTACCTGTTTGTCTCACTTCTTCCAAAAATTTAGTTGTAAAGAAATTAGGCGTCGGAAATTGGAGGAACTGCGAGAGGAAATAGTTATCGTGTTGTGCGAGTTGGAGATGTATTTTCCCCTTTAATTTTTTACATCAGATTGCACTTTTTGATTCATGTTGTACGAGAAATATTGATTTGTGGTCCGGTTTATCTTTGATGGATAAATCTCATCAAGAGGTATATGAAGATTTTTAAGGGTTATTTGAAAAATCAATTTCACCTGGATGCTAGTATAGTGCAGAGTTATGTGACCGAGGAAGCGGTAGAATACTGAATGGAATTCTTGAATAATGAAGAATCGGTTGGAGTACCAAAATCATGCCATGGAGAGAGTAAGTGGCAAAGGTTTGTGAAAAGGAATAACTAGGGTATTAACCCATGACGAGTTGATGAAAGTGCACTTGTATGTCTTATGCAATTCAGGTGTGGTTTTCCCCTACGTGGATATGCACATGATCTCTGTCAAAGAGATGCACCCCATTTGATTCGAGAAGCAAGTACTTAAAGAACCAAATCGCACTTTCATTTATTGGTTACGACAAATGGTAGTCAGAAAAAGTCACGGTGAAACCTTGAATTCGTTAGGCTTCGTGCCTTCTGCTACTGTGATTTTTTTCACTGGCTATGAAATGAATTGGTTTACCTCCTCAACCCTTGAATGGGACAAACACACTAAAACTCTTAATAGTGGCGTTAGCATAGTTGTTGAAGCGTTACATGTCAGTAGTGCAAAGGATAGAAATCTAGTGTACGGGAACATGTTCTACCATGGGGTGATTGAAGAAATTTGGGAACTCGTCTACACAAATTTTGGGGTCTTAATTTTCAATCAAATGTGTGGACAACGGTGCGGGTGTATTGATCGACGGCCTAGGTTTTATAATCGTCGACTTGAACAAGACACATTCCACTGGCAATCCTCACATTCTTACTCCATAGGGTTCACAAGTGTTTTATGTTAATGATCATTGAGATTCTAGTAAATTACTGGTCATTCAAGCAAAAGTAAATTTGTGGGGGAGGTTAGTCCATTTCAATGCCTGATATTATTCCACAAATGCTACCCAGCTCTAGTAATGTCGGCCAAGAAGAGATAATTGGGGTGGAGCTAGCATTGAGGAGAGACCACTAGGAAGGCGTGTGGATTGAACGACATCCCAATTCGAAGAATATGAAGAAGAGGAAGAAGACATAGATTAGATGTAGAAAACATTTAAACAGACCTTGATGTTTATTTTCTGCTTTAGATTTTTATGCAATTGTTAAACCAATTGCCATTTCAATTTTCCACCGAATGACATAAGTGATGGATTTAGATTTATATTTTATGATGTTTCTATATTAGTAAATTTCCAAAATGGTATGAACGATCTTCAGCCAGAAACATCGCACATGGGCCTCATGCTCTTGAAAAATAGAGATTATGACGGTGCACACAACGTCGGGAGGGGATTCGATCGAAAATAATATCTAAATGGACCTAAATGATTTAATTCGTGCGAAATCACACACACGTCGGAAAGTTATCGGTCAAATTAAAGTGTAGCCCTCGACATATGTGTGAAATCGCATGCTATAAATAGTAGTTCAATTGACAGCTATCAAATATAACAAGAAATCGGAATGCAAAACTACAAGTCCACATTCCAAGTTCACAATAGCCAAGAACATATAAAAAATATTAGGCATAAAACATTTTATTCTACCATTAGCAAATAAGAGGAAAACATAATCAAATTTTAGTATAGACTCGCTAATAACACATATCTAACAACATGTAACACAATTCATTTTAAAAATGCAACATGCACAACTACCAACAATTCATCACAGATTATATAATAGTAGTCAAGGGTTGACATCGGGTATCAAGGGCTCCATATCATCCTCTGTCGAACTATTGGTAGACCCCAAGTTCTCATCCTCCTCATCTACACCCTTAGCACCATCATCTTCATCATTGGCCAATGCATCCCCTGACTCCTCCTCATCTTCATCTTGTACTTCCCCCCCCATAAAGCCACATCAGGATGCCGATTTCTTCCACCACTAAAAAGTGCTCTCATGCCTGCCAACTTTGCCAAGAACCTCTTTTGGTTTCATTCAAACATAGCGGAAGTTCCTTGGTCTCAGCCATTCCCTTCAAGAGCATGTTCCAGGCACTTTCTTTAAGACCTAAAATAGTGAAAATTATATCCAAATCATGTTTATTAGACTAACGTAATAAATCATAATTAAGAAAAAACAAAAAATTACAACAATTTTCATACCAGTTCATGGGCTAGGAATGGAACGTGTAGGATAGCCAGTGGTGGCATGTGATGGAGTTGCCTCATTGCTAGGGGTGGATTTTGGATCAAGATTAGCATTGGAGATATTGCGATCAATCCAAGTATTTTTCTCCCAGTGCCAATGCTTTTGGATAAAGTAGTACCCATCGTAGTACCTCGGCGTAATTCTCTACAAATATTAAATGGGAACACCCTGTTTCTCCATTAGGGTAGTTATTTTGTTACTATATGGAAAGGTTTAACTCTTCTGCACAACATCCATAATGTGCTTCTCCTGGATGATGGTGTAACCAGGGTTAACAACCTTGTTCTCCATAATGTGCCAATAGAGGACGCGTCATTCATTTTAGGCTCAGAAGGATGGCCAATTGGGATGAGGTATTGGACAATGATATTGCACATCATCCCCTTCATGAGCTCCAAAACATCAATCTTGATATCCCTTAGCTTGAAGAGGTCGTTTCCCACTATTACCTTGAAATAATTTTCCACCATCTGGTTGGGGTCCACTTCCCCAGACTGGTCGTCTTCTGGGACCCTATTAGGCCACGAGTCCCGATAATAGAGGCAGAGTTTTTTAACTGGGTTCTCCTTATTTGCACCAATTGTGAACCCAATACCATGTTGATCACTTCAATAGTCAAATGTATATCCACTTTGTTCACTCGATTCTTGTATTTTCTAGTACTTCAACAATAAAAGTTTTAATATGACTCTTTCATCTCGTTTTCATGGGTGGGCTTGTCCAGGGAAATAAGTTCCTCTATCCTTGACGCTTTGAATGGCTGGAGAAATACGTCTAGGTGGAGTCGCTGCAAAACCTCGGCCTTGATGGACCTCATATCTTTAATCTTCCTTTTGCTGACTAACTAGTAGCATTTTTAATTTTCTCCAATGAAAAACCATTTGTTGTCAAAGGTAGGCTGTGGTGGGGTATCAGTGACCTTCGGTTTTTGGACTGAGAGGAACTCTTTCCACTTCCCTTTCCCCTAGAATATTTTGCACTCTGCTTCATTGGCTTCTGCAATACATTTTTATATACAGTAATCAGTAATATGTACAAAATATTACTGATGAGGTGATGGTATGGCCAAACTTGATAGCATGTCGCTAAAAATTCGGTTCAGCAGAATACCTAATGTGATGTTGCACATTCATGTGATTATGAATGTGCTACATCACAAAGTGTATCTACTTGACCAAAGTTTTTAGTTGTGAGATTCTTAGATTTCCCTATATTTATGTTCTATGAAAATTCATGCTTGATTTATGCTTTATATTCATGTAAGATGTATGCAATGTATGTTCTATGTTGTACACAAAGATTCATCTATAGTATACCATAATGTTAGGCTTGAATTTCTACCTTGGGAGTGTTGGGTTAGAGCTATTGTATTTTCATGAGTACTGGAGAAGGTGAGTGCAAGCATGTTGTCCCTAGAGTACCATCCTGATCATTATACTCTAACTTGATTGGCTTGTCGTATAATAATTATTAATGTTAGGAAAGGTAGAAGCCCTAACGGGGCCCAAGAGTGTGAGCATGATAGTTTGTAGCAATTAGAGTTGTTGTGTAGTGACTAGAGTTGTTTCAACCCTAGAGTCGTCAAGAGATGCCAATTCCTTAGGCTCTCTAGGCCTAGGGATTGGCATCCATAGTGGAATGCTCAGGACGTTCGGTCCTCACTCTCAAATCTAATGGTTGCGACCTATACAACGGGGAAAGAGGAGCAGATCCCTAGTTCGATCGATGCAATTTTCCTAATTACGGAGGTGGTGTGGTAGCTTAATAAAGTGGAGACAAACCATTATGTGATAGACATTAGTAATTCCAAGCTATCTCAACGCTATATGACATAGAAATAATATAGGTTCAAATACTTCTATGTTATAGAATCTAGGATCAAAGTCTTTCATCGGTAACGTTGCGAAAATATCGCCAATGCTAGTGTACAATAGTTTAATCTCTCTTGTTTGAATTATCTTTAGCTATTAGATAAAAACCCCAATCTTATATTTGTAGCACTACCTATTCTTGACACACAATCAGAGTAACGCTCGATTGTGAGTTGTCTATAGTTAACTTTCGAATTGTATAATCCCTGTGAGGACAGCCCCAAACTTGCCACTAACTATTCTATAGTAGTTGGTAGTGAGCACTAGAGCAACTTTAAAATATTATATATGAATCTAGTACTCCGCGAATCAATTGTTGTTCCGAATGTTTTGTTTTGTGATGACCCTATAGGTTGTAGATCAGCCTCTAACATACAATTATTTACACAACCAGCCAATTAGAATTACAGCATAAGGATTGGGTTGGTACTTTCAAGGTAGCATAAATGAACTCATCTCCCCTGTATTCTTGAGCATACAATATCCCTAATCTAACACTCCTAAGATAACATGTTGGCCTAGCACGATATTATATTAAGAATGAATACACTGATGCATCATAAAACATGACATGGCATAATCTTACAAGAATGTAGATCACAAACCAGGCACAAAAAATATTCACATGACATTAAGATAGGGTAATCTAAGAATTTCACAAAGTCAATATCAAGAATGAATACAAATATTACCCCAAAATAATAAAATAATAAACCACTATTATATTCATGACATTCATTGAATTAAATGTCATATATATAAGAACTAAGAGAATGAAAAAAGAAAACGAACTCTAGAAGAGAATTCTATACTTCCTTCCTAACTACAAAAATTAAGATCTATACTATAGCTACATAGTAAACCCTAAGTGACTAATGGCTCCTTATATAGGAGAAGTTAATGACCCAAGTTTGGAAAACCCTATTGAAACCCTAATGGCACCAATAGTACCACGTCAGTACGGGTCATGCAAAAGCACGAGGCCCACAGACTAGAGGTGTTCTCCAAGTGCTTTTAAAATGCAGCCCATGCAAAAGCACATGAGCGGTGAATTGGAGTCTTCATCCGGTCATTCTGAGTGTTCGACTCGTGAACTAGAGTTGTGTCCGCTGCCTTTTGAGTTCACGGGCCATGTAAGATTCGCAGCTCATGGCTTCCAGCTTTAAATTTATCTTCCTGGAAAGAGCATGGCATTGGCCATAGAATTCTACCCAAGCTGTGCCAGTCTTCGATTCTTCTGGACTTGGTTTTTTTCCTTTAACTTGTATGCGCCACTACGAGTGAAATGCTGATCAAATTTGGGAGTTCTTATAGTCGATTTTATAGGATTCGAGGAGATGAATTCAATTATGTCACCCTCGGCAGCTAGTTTTTATTGGATCATTCCTATAACTTGATTCAAACTCCTGGATCACAATTCATCTATTTCCTTGGCTTCCTTCTTCGACCCTTGTATGTTTTACCACGTTTAACTTGTGGTTTTTATTCTTCAACTATCCTTTTTAATGGTATTCACTAAACTAGTCTGAAGTACTAATGAGCAATCTACAAATACGCTCACAAAATAGAATCTAGATGCTCGTAAGGACAAAAATTCATTAGGCACAAAATAGATTACTTAATGAAGGATTTAGATATAAAAAATGGTCATCTAAACCCCTTATGATGTAAACCTATTTTAACCTAGTAATCTACCCACAAAATGATAATAAAAGAGACGTTAAAATTTAAAAAAAAATACTTGCATTAGACGTCTCAACAAATCCCTCACACTTAAACATTTACTCATCCTCTAATAAACAAGAAAAAGCAGAGATCTAAGCATAAAATAGCATGAAATATTTTTCCCAAAACACCTAACATGTTATTCCTAGAATACCCTAGCCCCCAAGAAATAAGAATATCTCACACTCTCATATCCCAAAAACTAAAAATTTCTGAAAACCCATTATACCAAATCAAAAGGTAGGGCATACACAATATATATATATATATAAAACTAGCTTACTCCAAAAAGAAACTACCGAAGACAAATCAAGAGAAGCATAGAATAGTTTCAATTTCACTCATTTTGTTTATGAGTCCTCTCAGGATTTTTCATTCTATCTTCGCACATTTTCTTTCTCAACCTCACCTTTTCCCATACCAATTGGCCTCTCATTTTGGCACAGGTTTTCCTTTTGGGGTATTAAATTTTTTAGGACTCCTAATAGTTTCCTAAGTCACAACTTTGATTTTTTTACTTAGCCAGCTATATTTTTTCATTCTTTAATTTTAATATTTTTGTGTAGCCCAAAATGCCCAAAGTAGGCATCATACTACATGGAGAATAAAGAAAAAAAAACCAAAACACCACCAAATGTTTTAATATCCCAAAATACAACCAAAAGGTGCCCTCACACCTATAAAATGAGTTTCAAAAAGAAAGAAACGAAAAAAGTTTTTCAAAAACAATGAGGGAAAGCAAGAAAAGTAGTTGTCATCCATAAAATAAATAAGACAAGAATAAAATATGAGTGTAAGAAAGGAGCCGCCCAATGGGGAGTTCCAACTCCCTCCCCCGCACTTAATTGATGCATTATCCAAAAAGACATGTGAACAAGGTAGGAGAAAGGTTGGAATCACTCAACCTCCTCAATGTCGTCCTCCACGCTTGGCCTTACACACATGTTTATGTGAATCTAAGTGAGGGTGATCATCTCCAATGCCTGCAGGTCTCATGTGCTCGGTGATCTCCATCAGGCCATATTAGAGGTAGTATATATTCATCCTTAGGTAATAAATCTGCTCATCCACCTAGTCAACACATTAAGCTACCTCCACCTCGTGGTCATTTAACCTATCAGTGAGTTGGTCTCATCCTGCTGGGTTCAAAGATGGAATCTCCCCAAGACTACATCCACCCAGGCTCATACTGTGGTGGCTGGCTCTATGAGTTGTAAGATGAAGTCGACTGTCTGAACCACAACGATTCATGCACCCAGAATGGGTTGTACTCTGGATGCTGCCAAGGCGTATACGCATGCTATGAAGAAATATAGATGTTATACCTTGATGGCTCGAATGATAGAGGCTCGAAGCTACTGTGTCCGGTCTAATCTCTGAACAAATTAATGTGAAGAGAAATGATACGCTTAGTCAGCTCTATCCTCCGTGAACCCCAAAAATCTGTCCTTGAGAGTGTTAAAACAACTCTTCTATGTGGATAGGTCTTACAGAAAAGGGTTGCATCATGACATGATGCCCAAAAATTTGTGTTGGTTGTGTGAACCTTGTCTTTCTATATGGATACTCTCTCGTCGTCATCCTTCTCGGCCTGATCCTCGTCCTGCTCCACGAGCTGCTCCACGTCAGCAGAGCCTATGGCGGCTCCCATATCTCGATCAGGATCAATGATAAGGCTCTGAAGTGTTAATGATGGTCTCAGCCGGGTCCTCGCAGCCTGGGGAATCCCATGAAGTTGGCCACTTTGTAGTGCTACTAGACTTATCTACCCTATCGGAGTCATTGTCGCCTCAATCAGAGTGGCTAAAATAAGGGATATGGGGTACTGGGGTTTCCCCGCATACCAATGTCTCTCAAGAGCCCAAAATAAGCCACTAGGAGCGACATCATACCACTAACAACAATCTTGCACCAATTCCTTGTAGAAAATCAACAAAATAAGGTGATGAAGTATCCTACGGTTATCAGGGAAGGAACAACCCATGCAGATCGACCACAACTGCTGGAAATTATACTAGGTCGATGTGGTATCCTCTCTAAATCCAAGTACCGTTCTGGTTAACAGTCTCGCTATATACCTCAGCACCAGATGGACTGTGTCACAATTTTTACTCATCTTCTCCTGTGGCTGTCGGATTATCATGTACAAGAATGGTACCACATGAAATCCTAAGCTATCCATGGAACTGTTATGTACATCATCCTTTTGCTTCCACCCAAACATGTGGCAATCTCTAGATAGGTTATTGAGCTGGGCTAGTCCCCCAGATGAAATCTCGCAACCTTCTGGCCTTCCCAATTAATCCCTTGCTTCACAGTGAAAAGGAACCCCAAGGTATAGAAAACCCCACAAAGACCTTCATACCGATCCTTTCCAATAGAAACTTGACTGGTTTATAGAGCTTGAGATCCTTAAGGACCCTCTTGTCTACAAACCTAGTCTCTAGGATGGAGCATCCCACAAGACGATCGCATAGCTCAGGGTGCTCGATGTCAAGCATTTGCAACCCAATAAAGGGAACACTTGGAAAAACTCTCTATCTATTCATGTCAACAGGTAGAAAAATAGCAATATGGCACAATTCAATAATTTAATCAGAGTCTAATCTACCCTAGGCAATAAACCAACTTGCTTCAAAAAATAAATCAACCAAAAAATATCATGACTACAATAAGATCCCAAGATTCTAGCATGTAATTCAACGATCAACAACCAAAATTTTCCAAATCCTAAAAAGAGAGCTCGGTCTCATACCTCGTCAGAGATCAGAGGTGGATTTTTATGATTTGAGGCTCCTGTAGTGTGCCGGAATCCTCCTAAAGAAAAACCTAGCGATCCCAATGCTCAAATTTGAAGAATTTTTGAGTTCTTAACAGGAAGAACTCAAAAGGCTGAAATATTTTTTTTCAGATCTGGGCAATTTTTGGCTATTTTAAAATGAAGTTTAAGTAGGTTTTGTGCAAAATTTTTATGGGATTATTTTGGGACAAATTAATGAATTTGGAAAAGAGTTGAGAGAGATATGGAGGATTTTGTGTTCGGTAAGGATTAAGTTGTGATTGAGGGTTTGGTTTCTGCTAAGAAAATGAGGCGTATATACGAGCCTCGTGCCCCATGATTGGGCAGTTCTGGGCAGCATGAGCGGCATTCATGTGGCACGGCCCATGTCATTTGAATGCCTCATGCTAGACACACAGCACGAGGGTTGGCACAATTTGTGACAGGACTCCTTCCTCTATTTTTGTGGCAAACTTAAGCAAAAAACGGTTCCAACTCAAAATTTTTATGACCAAAATTCCCTAAAACACTACTAAATTTAAAAAAATACATTTCAAAAAATCGTGATAACAAAATACCTACTCAAAAATTTTAAAAAAATGTTTCTTTATTTTCATCCTCAAGATTTAGTTTTCATACATTTTCAAAGCCTAAAACAAATATATTTCAAAGTCTCTGGAATCACCATTTGCGACTCCACCCACAACCATGTCCCCACGGACGGGTCTCCACATAACATGAGGCTTATCACTTACTTTGGGGCCACATACCATACAAGTCCGTCCTTCACAACTGTCAACACTTTCTTATTGACTTTGGGCATAGAACGAGGTTTAGGTGGCTTAAACTCCTTAACCTTCTTCTTTCTCCTTTGCATGTTAGTGTTCTCATGTTAAAAACGAGAATCCTTAATAGAAGAAGGAATACTAAAATCATGCCTATCAACAATGGCATCATCAACAATATCATTTAATGAGGTAAAAACATGTAAGCTCTCAATGTCATACAGGAACTCAGCACAATCACTACTCATGCAAGATCAATCAAATTGATCAAATCCATCATAGTGGCTTATACAATTTCATGCAAAAGAAGAAGGGGAAGCATAATTATATTTATAGTTTTTAAAACCGACCTTATCCATATCAACCTCTAGGGTCAAGATTCCTAAGTATACATCGAATTGTGTTTTGTGCATAAAAAAATGATCTCCAAAATAAAATTGGGGGTGCACCTTCATCGTGCAACATATCGAGGACATAGAAGTCCGCCAGAAGACAAGATTGCCAACTTTAACCATCACATCCATAACTAACCCTCTAGGATTAGCTTGGGAATGATTATCCAATTATACTCTCACCCTAGTCTCCCTAAGCTCTCCCAAATCAAGAGTTTCATACAAGTTATAGGGGATAACATTAATAGAGGCTACAAGATCAATCATAGTATCCTTCACTAGCTTACCATCTAAATAGATAGGAATGGTAAAACATATCGGGATCATCACATTTCTTAGGAAGGCTTCTATGAGCTAATGTGGAAATTCCCCCCATTTTCACTTTTCCTAACTTTTTATAGGCTTAGGAATCCTCTCAGTACATGCCTTATTTAGAAAATTAGCATACAATAAGAATTGATAAATAACATCCAAGGATGTGATACTAATCTCGCACCTCTTGAAAATTTGTTGAATTTGCTCCTCGTTGAACACAAATTTTTCCTTTCCCCACAGGAATGTCAACGAAGGGTTGACTTCCTTCACCTTGGTAGTAGAGGGCTCTTGCTCGGGTTCCACCTCAGCGAGTATGTCATTTTCTTCAAGTGCTGACTAGGTTTTCCCTACTAACTTGTCATCCTCTAACAATGTCTCTTTCTTGGCTTCTCGAACTTCCTTACCACTCCTCAACTTAAAGCACTCACATTTTTTAGATTGAATTCATGCAAGGAAGGTAGCTTGCTAGAGTCCCTTGCTTCAAGTCGACTAACCGAGTTGGCCAATTGCCCCACTTGAACCTCAAGGTTCTTGGTAATTGAGAGCGCCTTCGTGCCTAACTCTTTAATATCTCTGATTTGCACCTGCGGTGTTGTTATTAAATAAACCTTTTTGGAAATAAATTTCTGGTGCTAGATTCAAAGATAAGATTTTGAAGTTACTCCCGTACTCACTACTAACAAATATAGAGTAACTTGTGGCAAGTGGCAGGTTTGGGGTCGACCATAGAGATAGTAGAATTTGAAAGTTAATAATACAAAACTAACAATTGAGCGTAACTCTGATTGTGTGTCGGGAATAGCTAGTGCGGTAAACATAAGTTTGGGGATTTTATCTAAAAACTAATTGCTAAGACGAAAAATACATTTATTTTCTAAGGATTTTAACATCTCTTTTTGTTATCTTTTTTATGGTTGAATGTTATATTTAGGTGAGTTTCACTATAAAGGGTTTAGATGACCGTTTATGGTATTCATAAGTAAATCCTTATGATGTAGATTGCTTTATAACTAATGGACTAAATGTCCCTACTAGCGTAACCATTTTTGTGAGCTTTTATCTATAGATTAGTCGTAGGCACTTCAGACTGTGTACAATGGTAGTATATTGTAGAAGGTCATTTTCAAGGATGGTAGAAAACTAAAGGCTACAAGTTAAAACGTAGTAGAAGATAGAAGTGTTAAAGAAGAAAGAAAAATAAGCGGATGAATTGAGATCCGGGAGTTGAACTGAGTTCTGGGAACGATCCGACAAGAATTATTGTATGAGGGTAGTACCGATAGATTTATCTTCTCAAGCAATATAAAATTAACTACAAGAACTCCAAAATTGGATTAGTGGTTCACTCATATGTTGCATATAATTTGAAGCAAAAAACCAAGTTTTGGAATAATCAAAGACTAGAAGATAATTACAACACATATGTCATACCCGTGCCAAGAAGATGAAATACAATATGCAGGTTGTGTAATATTTCAAGGCCTGCGTGGTTTTGCATGGGTTGGACACTCAAAACTGTAGGATGAAGACTCTGGTCCACGGCCCACGTACTTTTGCATAGACCGTGAGCTTAGTACACTCGTGCAGTATCTCCAAATCACAGGCCCGCATGCTTTTACTTGACCCGTGTGGTACGGGTCGTGTTCTTCTATGCAGCCCATGCTAACATGGCACTAGTGGTGGCCTTGGGGTTTCACTAGGGTTTTTCCAAACTAGGGCCTTTAAAGTCCCATTTATGTTCCCCTATATAAGGAGCCTTTAGTCTCCGAGGGTGTAATAAGAAGGCATAGCGTAGATTTTATTTTTGGTAGGTAGGAAGGAAGAGAAGAATTATTTCTCTCTCTAGTTCTTCTTTTATTTCCCTTCTCTTAGTTCTTATACCTATGGAATTTAATCCAATTAATGACATGGTTTAATAGTAGTACTAAAGTTGTATTTTCATTTATAATTGCTAGAGAGAAAAAGAGGCTAACTCTTCAATTCTCACTTATTATTCCAAGTTTATGCCTATGCCATTAAATCCATAGAATTATTTGGGTTCAATATACATGGAATAGTATAATTATTTGGGGATTTATTTGTATTCATAACTAGATAATGATTTTTTGAGATTCGTAGATTTCCCTATATTTTATGTTTTATGAATATTCGTGTTTGATTTGTGTTTTATATTATCATAAGATACATGTTATGTATATTATATGATGCACTGTAGTTTCATATGTGATATGTTATCATGCTAGGCTTGTTTGCTACCTTGTCTAGTATTGGGTTAGGCCTATTGTAGGTTTCTTAGTACTGGCGATGTGAGTGCAAGAATGTATAATCGAAAGTACCATTCCAATCATTAGAGCCTAGCTTAATTGGATCATCATGTAATAATAAATCATGTTAGGGATGATAGATGCCCTAACAGGGGTGCAAACCCTCAGTGTACCCCGCTAAAATGAGCATGATAGTTTTTAGCGACTAGGGTTGTCGTGAAGTGACCATAGTTATTTCAAACCTAGAGGCATCACGAGATGCCGATTCTTTTGCCTATCTATGCCTAGGGATCGGTGTCCATAGTAGAGAGCCCATGATGTATTTTTCTTACTCTCATAACAAATGGTTGCTACCTACGCAAGGCATTATTCAGGCATTATTCCTTTGAGCAAGGATGCGTTAGCATTAGAGTGAGTCTTAAGGGGGAAACAGAGCGGATATATAGTCTATAGACGTGATTTTCCCAATGACGGAGGCTGTGATGATAGCCTATAAGATGATGATGAACCTTTGTGTGACAGACAATGGGAATGTCTGACTATCATCCACACTAAGTGACATAAACAGGAGATAGGTTTATATGTCTTACATGTGATAGAATATACTATCAATGTTATTCATGAGTTATGTTCCACAAATATCCCCAAGGCCAATTCAATATAGCTTAATCTCTCTTGTTTGTATGATTAGTAGTTGTTAGATAAAATCCCCAAATCCATATTTGTAGCACTAGATATTCCCATCACACAATCGAAGTAACACCTAATTGTGAGTTGTGTTTAGTTAACTCTCAAATTCTAGTGTCTCTCTGGATGATCCCAGATTTACCACTAGCTACTTTTTAGTAGTTAGTAGTTAGCATAGAGAAGCAACTTACAAATTTTATCTTCGATATGTGTCAGTGGGTAATTTGGTAAAAAGAATGACCCCGCGGGTGTGGATGAAATTTTGGTGCCGTTGTTGGGGATGCTAATTTGAATTTGATTGTTAGCTTGCATGACTAGTTGGTAGAGTACTTTGTGTTTCATTTTTCTTGTAGTGTTTTTATTTTTGTCATTTTTATATGTTTGTTATTTTCAGGAATAGGTATTTCCTTAGTTATTGGTGCTAACCGAGAACCCTTGCACTATAATTCTGAATTTTGAATGTTTTCTTTGTTTTGATTTTATTGAAAAAGAAAACGTGGAGAAGAGAGGCTCAATTTGTGAAATTTTGTAAGATATGTCATTATGACCATTCTACAGAGTCTAGCTCTTGGTTGAGAAAATATGAGAGAGAGGAGGGATATGTTACTTCCCAAGGCCAATGAGATCGAGATATGTACCCATACCATGATTCTCTCAATTCGTGGTTCTGTGGTAACCCGAATTCATAGTATGGATATGCATCGGGAGACCAGTACTTTGATTTTGACAGTTGTCCTTCACCAACCTATTACAATGCCCCAAAACCAATCCTTACGATTAGTTCCCAAATCGGATTATAGAGAAATTTTTCAAGCTATGTCTAATGTCACCAAGAATCACGAGTTACTGCAGTCAAAATGCTTAGTGACATTAGAGATTTGGGAACTCAGCTCTCCTTTTGAGAGAGTTGAAGGGCAAGTGAGTGATTTGATGGAAAGGATGAGCCAACTAGAAACCCAATATTCCAAAAATGAACCATCCCTAGTTGAACTTGAAATTTTTGTAGAGGAATCCAAAGGGGATGGAAAGTATTTTACTGAGAGTGAAGAAGTTGAGAAAGGGGTTGTAATACTTATTTCACCATTTTATTTATCTTCTCCCCAATTTCCACGTATAGAACAAACTCCCACATTTTTGGAACCCTTAGAGGAAACCATGGAGAAGCCCATTGAATATGCTATGCTTCCAAATCACCCATTTACTTATCTTCACCCAACCTCCACCTATAAAACAAACTCCCACATTTTTGGAACCCTTAGAGGAAACCATGGAGAAGCCCATTGAATAAGCTACGCTTCCAAACCACTTAGCCCCACCTCTCCATTTTTGGTTGCCTATGGTCATGGGGTACAAACCCGTACCATAGGGGTAACATTAGGGTCTTTTTGACGAACTTAAATATATTGAGCTTCTCGGTAGGAAACCCTATCCTTGGAAAATTAGATTAGTTATATTTTTTTGTTTGAAAAAAAATAAAAATTCTCCCCTCTATTCTCCCACTCTTACCCCAAAATTATTAGACACCACTACAATCCACCACCTAAACCACCACAAAATACACAACCTAGGCCGCACACTTGTTTAGTATGGATATGTAGTGACTTGATTTGAATTACATGTTGGGGTAGATTTGGGGATATTGAGGTGAGAACAATGCATTGGGAAGTTATGTTTGCCTATCATTTTTTTACCTCTTTTTTTTTCATGTCATGTTTCTTATTTGAGGAACATGTGTGTTGTAAGTATAAGGGAGGAAAATATGCTCAGTTGCATTGTGTTTTTTGGTCTATTTTTATATTTTAGTTTTTGGTTTTGAAACACTATTACACTTGGTGTGCATGCTTGTTTTGTAGGAAGCATGTGATATTTGGAGGAAAGTGAGAAAACGAGATTCGAAGAAGTCCAAATCATGGACCATGTAGATGTACATGGTTTGTGATACTCAAAATGGTTGATAAGTAAGATAAACAAACCCCAACTTCACGGTGCATGTAGATGTGCAAAACCCGTGAAGCTCACATACCCTCCTACATCCAAATCACAATTTCTTCCCTAACTCCCACAAAATAGCACCCAAACACATTTACCCTCAAAACCCTTGAAACTCACAACTCTAAACCTAAGAGGTAACTATTCGATGTGATTCACTTTTTTATTCAATTTGTGGTGCATGACAGTGGTTAGAGTGAACTTTCTTGATTAGAGGTTAGGGGTAGTAAATTGTGATGATGATAGTTTATTCATTAAAGTCCATGATTTACCACTAATTGTATATTTTAGTGTTCATTTTTCAATTTAAGTGCTCTCTTATTTCCTTCCCTTGACATATGATCTAGATTATGTATATGAATTGAGAAAAATGTAAGCTTTAAGTGTGGGGGAGGGGAATTAGATAACACTTATGATTTTTAGTTGTTTTTATGTAGCTAGTAGTTCTTTTAAGAGTGCTTTAAAAAAATGTAAAATTAATATTTATATATATATATATATATACTTGCTAATTGAAAAACTTGAAAGGGAAATTTAGGGAAAATATGGGTACTAGATAGGTTGAAAAACCAACAAAAATTTGAGGGGTCAATTGGTGTGGGAAAATGTGTGGGTGAGCTTGAAAAAATAAAAATGTGTGAAGTTAGGAAGAAAACTCGAGAGTGCTCCTAGGCAAAATGAGAGAAATACTACAAGAAATAGGATCTTTTCTATAGGACTTTTTACCTTGGTTTTTAGTCCAAAGAAAATGAGGTAAATACAGTTGTACTAAAAAGTGCATTTTTTTATCTCGACTCAAAACTAAGATAAGTAGTACCTTTTACCGCGGGTTTTTACCGACATCGGCAGGTTTTGTGAGCGTTGTCGGTCCAAAAAAGAAGGTTGATGATAGGATAGCATAGTTGTGACTTCATTATGAACAATGTCGACATCCACATGCATGCGATGTTACCTAAGTAAAAAGGTAGATGATTGGAGAGGAAATACAACGACGTCGTCAAAGTCGACGTCATTCTAATTAAGAGCAACATCGTAGACCATGTTTAGAAACATTGTGAGCTATAGGGGACCCAAGTCATGTGCCAGCTGAAGCGAGACGCTGACGAACACGACATCATTTTGAATGGCTGACATTGCCAAAAGAATTATGCATGTATATGTGACATTGGTAAGGTGTCGTTTGGGGACCGATTTGTGTGATGTCATGCTTTAATCGATTATACATCATTTCTCATACAATATGATAACATTTGACGATACAAAAAATCGTTCATCGAGAACCGTTACTTTTTATTTAAAATGCGATAAATCGTGAAATTGTTAAACATCATAAAACAATCAATTGTTGTTCAATGAATGTGGGAAAGATTGACATGTTAAAACCAACAAAAATACAACATATATTACAAATACAAGTTACGATATATTAAATTACATAAGGTTGGGATGAAATTGAAAGATTAATTGTGTTGAACCTCCATTTTCTGCATTGTACGACATTAAGACTGTAAGGGCAACTAGTGAAATGAAAAGTCCAATTATCTAGCTACATGTTGAAAGTCCATTGATAACTCTCTTTGTTCCCATAAAAACCAATGCACAAGAAAAAATATTTAAGTTATGATTGGGCAGTACCCATAAATATACATAATATAGTCATAATTAATCTCAATATGGAAATAGTAACTGATCAAATTAAAATTGACGTCACAAGAAATAGATGTCGTAAACACCAAGTAAAGAGCAATTTTGGATATTCATAGATATTACAACAGTTTCTATACCTAGGCAATATCGTTCTATATTCGGTACCATGCCGGATGGAGCGATTAACACTAACCGACGTCACACATTCATACTGTGTTCATCCAAATGTAAGACTTTTTCTCACTCTTTACAAACATGGCATTGTATTGGACACAAAAACAACATGAAGTATAAAGCATGTAAAACAATCATCATACTTTATGAAAATATTCAATCTTTGATAAATGAGGAAAAAAACTTGTAGAAGGTATGGTAACAAAATTGCTAAATATACATGGAATGGATGAAAAACTACCTCAATTAATTTAACCCCTGAGATGCTCCAT